>VZRX01004080.1:0-10716 GCA_013398075.1 Notiomystis cincta | reverse complement strand
TCTGTCACTGTCACCGTGTCCTGCCTCGGCTCAGCCCTCTGGGACTCACCCAACAGCCCCGTGTTTGCTCGTGTGAGATGCAGGAGCCAATTCAATCGACCAGTGACGATTCTGAACTGCAGGACCAGTGTCTGTCTGCCAAAGGGAACAAAGCCAGTGGCCCCGGAGGCCGCCTCTTGCCCAGGGCACAGATGGGTCCCAGGAGGGCGGGTTCAGGTCGCTGCCAGGAGCTGGTGCCACAGACAAGTCCTCTGCCTCTGCCTCTCCTGCTGCCACCACTGCTTGCTGGAATGGGAGGTGCTGCACTTGGGTAAAAACTTCAGGCTTTTGTGGGGAGGGATCAGTGTTTGTCCAGTGCTGTGATCCATGACACAGCTCCTGCATTTTGCAGTGACAGGAACGACATGAGAGCCTCTTGCCCAAACGGTTTTGCCCACAACACTCTTGACAGCAGAGATCTGAGAAACAAGTAGCCCCTAGTATGTATCATTATATGTGCATATTGGATTTTTTATATCCACTAATTTGAAAAAAACCTTAACCCAATCTCATTGTTAAAAAAACCCAAACTTACTTTCCGCAGCCTTAGCCCAGCTGAACTCTCTGGAAATTCTGGGTTTAACTCAATATATTTTTTTTTCTTTATTGTCAGTCTCATATCTGAGCAGCCGAGATCACTCAGCTAACACAGCAATGCACACATCAGCCTTAGCAGCCTTTGGATCAGGACCATAAATGAGGATTTTTGAGAAAACTTGACAAATACTGAACAGTTAAAATAAACATAATGGCTAATAGGTTACATACATCACTTAGTATAATAAACCTCTGCTGATTTATTATGGTTTTAATTCTTGCAATATGCAAAAACATTAAGTTAATCATTTCTGTAGCGGCATAATAATATTGAGCTCCAATGTCATATCTCTGCAGTGCAGTTTGCCTGGAGGACTAATAAAAACTGATCATTAAAACAACTGGATTTGGCTTTGATTAGAATCACCACAGAATAAAGGGAATAAAAGGAATTACAAAGAAGAATGAGGAAAGTAAATGAAACAGACAGATACTAGTGAATACTGTACATTAATATTTACTAAGGAATTAGGATAAAAACTTTTAATATGGCCAGCAATGAGGTGTGAAATACACCATATTAACAGGTTACTCACTGCTGCACCAGAATATAAACCAACAGGATGAGGTGCAATCAGAGGTCATTTCCATCCTTCTGCACTAAATTACCCTCTACCCCATTTGGAAACACAAACAAAGCTTTGAAACAGGACCACAAAAAAACCCCTGCATATCCACGTATGAAAAATAAATTACTTCGTTAATCATGTTAGACTGACGATCAGATGTCACCCTGCTCCCACCATGACTGCTCCTGTCACTGTTTTTGTACATTTCACAGTCAAATGTGTTTTTCCTCTGCAAAGTGGCAACTTTCTACTTGAAAAACTACCAACTGTTTCTTTAGCACAAGTGGCAAAATATTTAATAGAAAATCAAACACTGATTGCTCTTTTTAAAATTTCATTTGAATTAGCAGTTCCCACATCTCCCTTTCAAATTAGTCCCACTAATATCTGGAGGTAGAGAATATTGAAATTTACACTTAATAGTTTTTTTAGCAAGGACGTGTTTCTGGTTTGCACATTCCATCCTGTCTTTGTTTAGTATGAGGAAGAGAGGGAGGAAACCCTCCTGCTTTGCTGAGGTACCCGTGCTGCTCCTACCTGCACTGAACTGGCTCTGCAGCTCCTCACCCCATTCTGGAATCTCCAGAAATCACCACTCACAAGCACCAGGTTTGATGATTTCAGTGTAACTAACCTCTGAGGAGGGATTACCTTGCATCATGGAATATTTACAGCACTGGGGGACAGTGCTGTCAGTTTGAAAATGGACAGCAAGAACAAGTCTCTAATGTGTCAATATGGAACATAAGGGATTTCACGTGTGACTACATCCTGATAACTCTCTTGACAATGCTTTGGGGACCTTCCATGTGAAAATTCCATTCCCTGAATGTTCTCCATATGAAAAAGCATTTGCATCAGGCTGTGAAAACAGAGATACTTCTTTTTAAACTTCCTGAGCCTTGATGCTGTAAACTGAGTTTCTGAAACACAAATGTAACTTAGCTTCACTCTGGATCTAGAACAGAAAAAAGCGACAAGTGCCTTTTCCCCAAGACAGATGATTTTCATCAGGCACTGGCTGAAAGCCTCAGGTGTGGTGCTGGTAGCTGGGATGGAGCTGAAGTGTGAACAGTATTGGCAGTATCACCTTCCCATCAACATCACTACCAGCACTAATAAAAGAAGTCATGAGTTGTTTTTCACACACTTCTCCTGGAAAGATACCTTACACAGCTCATCAGGGGAGATCAAAGCTAGCAGTGGTAAACGTTTTAGGAAAACAACCCATGTAGAATCGATGTAATAAGCATAACTCCCACTGTCAGCACTACCCCAGCCCCATCGATCAGGTCCCAGCGTTTGCAGCCACTGGGGCTGACCCAGGGTTACTGATCTGTGACCACTCAGGGTGAGCACTGGAAAGAACTGCAAGCCAAAGAAGTATCTATTGATCAGTCAACAAAGGAAAATGCACTTGAGAGCCTGTTTTCAGAAGAAATCCTGAGACTAGAATCCACATCCCTATTTTATATTGTTCCTCAACCTCCAGCCTTGAGGCCCACCCCAAAGCTGCCACAACAAAAGGCCCAACCACAGCTGAAGTTGTGGCTTCCCAAAAAGTCTGAGTCTCTTGCATAAAGGTGACAGATTTGGAAGCTCCTGGGGGCAGAGCCAGACTGAGTGTGCCTTGTGCCCTAAGCTTGTCCCTCACAGACAATCCCTGCCCATCTCAGTGCACCTGCCTCCCTGCCATTATGATAAGCAGGATGTGAGAACTGGCAAGTTTTCAATCCAAATCAGTTCTTCAAATTTCATCACATGTGCACAGGCAGAGTTATGTGGAAATAATGCAAGGGAGGAATGGGACAGGAGTCAATGGGGTGGCTGTAATGCAAACTGCTTTTCAAAACCCTTTTACTCTTCATGCCTTGCTCCTGTTAGGAAAACCACTATGGAAATGTGCCTAACGTGTTTTGCTGGAGTGTGCATTCCCAAAACTCAGGTGTGTCTCCAGGGTGGCAGAGCTGAGACAAAGGAGGGCAGAAGGATGCAACACATCAGGCCCAGGCAAAGCCAGCACAGGGAGCCCAACAAATGCAGAGGAGCAGCTCCCCCTGAGCCACGGACAGAAGCGATGCCAAATGTAAAATGGATTTGTCAATATTTAATTGCTTAAGGTACGAGTCACAGATTGGTTTTCACTGTTCTTGTATTTTGTTTCCCACTTAGGAAAAAAGACAATGCAGAGCAGGAGATGCACACAGCAACCAAAGCAGAAATCAGAGACTGTGAGAGAAACACAGAAAGCAGGACTGTCGCTGAGGGATCTCTCACTTTCTGTGATAACCACAGATAAGATGAAACATTCATATTTTCCACAGCAAATAAAGCCTTGCTTTGACATCAGTAATCTACACAGCACATCCTTCTAGTGGCACAGCACGGCCTCAGCTCGTAGATTAGATCGTGAGGACAAGTGTTACCTTTGCACTGCAAGCAACCTGCAAGACTGCAAGTAATGCACAGGATGAAGCTGTGCAGTAGGTAAGCACAATTAAAGGCAGCTAATATTTTTAGGAAAATAGGTGTTGTCGATAACAAACAAAAAGAGAGGAAATTCCCTGGTTACAGTCCATAACAAGACCATGTTTGATTAAAAATTATCATTTCCATAATTGTGATAAGGTTTTTCTATGGGGTTTGGTTTAGCACAACTTAAATGTGCTTAAAAACACATTATAACAAGTCAACTGAAAAAATTAAAATGCTAGCTTGCCAAAGAATCATCATTAAAAGAGATTTCTAATGGGGCTTCCTAATGAATTTCTACTGGTCTACCTGTATTTTCCAACACTTTCACCCATGCTCCAGATCGAAACACATTATTACTGCTACCAAAACCTAGGGGTAACAAAGGTAAATAAAGGAAAACGGGTGTCTACACTAAGGAATCCAGACCACCCATTTGAATTACAGAAAACAAATTTGAACAGAAATGCGACTGGGTAAACAAGTCTGAACATGTTAATCATCCTGACCTGCATTTTACACTGCCTGCAGTTCATTACTTCCCCCAGCTTTCAAACGACTTCAGACATGGCAGCTACTGGGAGGAGAGGCCCAATAAAGCCAAGTTTCTGTCTGGCTTTTGCAGCCTAGAGTTTCCTATTCCAACATTAAGCACACTGACCCACTGAGATATGCAATTCCCAATACCACAGGGACTGTCAGGGAAAGCAGTCTGAGTCGGGAAAAACATTACTGCACATTTTGTTCTGTACATTGCTGTGCTCCCAGTGTAAATGGCTGCAGCAAAGCCTGACAAAGGAAATCCTCCTGTCTCTCATCATTTGTTTCTGCTTTCTCATGTGCCTTCTGCTCTTTCATGCTGCTGCCAGCAGTAAGCCTTTGTCACCTGCCTGTGCTGCCCCATGGGAGTGTCTTTGTGTGCCCCTCCCCAGTTCAATGTGCAACTTGGAGATCTCTTTCCCATTCCTTTAATTGTTCTAACCCTCTAACTACACGAGTTGTCACTGCTAGAGCTCATCACTTGCTCTCTGTTGCCTGAAAGCTGTATAATTAAGAGCAGCATGTGGCCTGACTTGTTTGGAGGTATGACTGCTATGGAGATTGTTAAACACAGTAAGATTTGGATTCTGTTCCCTTCCCTTCCTCCCTTAACCCATGTTTCAAACCTCTCCCAGTCCATCCTCCTTATCCCTTGTCTTGCACTCGCCCATGCTGTACCCTCAGAACAGCTTCCCTGGGTTATCTCGGGTACATTTGAGCTCTAAAGAGGGCCATGCACACATGAGCCCTGAACAATAAACCGTACACACGGCTCGGCGATGGGAGTGGGGGCAGCCCGTAGCCAGGTCCCCAGGGGCAGTTCACACAAGCACATTTCCCTGATCCTACGATCTCATTTGCTCTGCTGGAAAACGTTAAGTGTGAGGAATTATGCAGAGCACAAAATGCTGTGTGAATGGAGGTCTGAGCAGGGAAAGCTCGGGTGTTCTTAATGAGCACCTGCTGCAAGAGATGCTGCCAATATCCTGTGCAGATGACACCAGCGACAGCAAGGCAGGTATTGATTGGTGCCTCCAGGGTGCAGGAGGAATTGTTAAGGGTCTCCTGAAAGCACAACCCACAGCAGTTCCTGGGAGATGAGCGAGTTCTGGTAATAACATTATCCCTGCCATCCCAGCTCCCCGGATCAGCAACGTGCCACGGAGCAGAACCAGCAAGAGGCTTTCCAGAAATAGAGATGCAAACGAGCATCCCATTTACCAACCCTGTCACTTTAAAGGAACTATAGATTAAATAAAGTCCAACTTGCTGTTTCTGAGTAGGCAGATTGTTGTGGGTAAGACACTTCCTACTGTGTTGACTTCTTAAATCTACCAGTGCCTGCTCGAAGAGGGCTGAGACCGATTATATCCAATGTGCCAAATGTCACTTAGTCATGATATGTGAGGTTTCTTCCCGCCTCCTGTGGACTGGGAGAAAACAGGCTGAGCTATAATTTCGTACCAGTGAGAGAAAGTTCAGTCACCAAAGGGCCAAGGAAACGTTTCCAAGCTGGTGAGGGTGGCAGGAGGTGGAAAGAATGGGGAAAGAAGGAATAATACATACGTGAACTGTCGTGAAAGCTTTAAGGAGCTACAATTAAAAAAACTGGGGAGATATTTTAGGGAGATGAAACACTTGCTAATGTGATGCTTATATTAAAATTGTAACCAGATTGGATAGTGGTATAAAACATGTCACTGGAACCAGCATTTCCATATTGTATGTTACGAATTTTGCCTTAAGGGCAAAAAAAAGCAGCAAATTAAAGAGGAGATTTCCACCCCACCACCCCAGCTGAGTATCATGTAGTTATTTCAGCAGGCTTACTTAGCAGGAGGTACACTGGACAGAAGTATTTTTAACTGAAAAAATCCAAATCAGACAATTCAGCCCTTTCGTTTGACTCTTCAATGATAAGATCTTAACCTGAGGAAGGTGGTCTTAATTCCATTTGAGTATTTTTTTATCTCAGTAAAATGCTGTAGTGTTGGGCAGTTCAAGTAGCTCATTTCCGAAATGACAGCAGTATTTTATTATTTGTTGCAATGGATCTCTGGGAGAAGCAGCCATGAGGGACAGAGAATGGAATGGAAAGGAAAGAAAGGTTAAGGGGATTTGTTTGGGATGAACCCAAGTCACTCCCACTCAGTGGAGACAGGATGCCATGCTGGCATTCCTCCTCTTGGCAGGCATATGCAGAGACACTCTCCTGAAGGGAAGGAAATACCCTTTTTGGGAGTTCTCCATCCAAATGGGAGAGCACCTCCCATCATGGTGGGGGCTCACTGCTGAAGCAGTTTCCTTTGTATAAGGGTTGATGGTTGGGAGGAAATGATGACTCAGCCAGACAAAATGATGTTGCTGGCACAAATCAAAGGCTCAGCAGAAGAGAGCTCAGGGAACCTTCAGTGTAAGAGAAGCTGCCAGTGCCTCGTGCAGCTCAAGAGCAAGAACAGCAAGGCTGAAGCACCTTTCACGACTGGCTGTGTCCACACAGGTAACTCCAAAGGGCACATATTCTGGCAAACACTGGACTTCTCTTATACTTCAGCATAAAAAAAAATGCAACAAAAAGACCATAAACTTCTCTGGATTAACCTGACAGAATTTGCAAATAGCCAGTAATAAAATATCTAGACACTCCAGCCTATTTTCCATGCCATTTATTGCACTTGGTGAGAAAGAACCAACACCAGGCAGATTCCTCATGGGTGGGGAAGGAGGGGGTTTAGGATGACAGGAATTACAGCAGAATTGTACTGAAGACTAATGGATATGGCACCTCCCTGTGTGGAAAGCCCCAAAGCTGGGCAGTGACTAGTAAAATAGCTTATTTAAACCTCAGACCCTCTCTAAATTTATAGAAATGTGGATAGCAATGATAAGGCAGTCGGTATGGAACTGAGGAGAAGTTCTGGCAGCCCTTGATTTCTCTCTGAAAACTGAATTCTGGCTGCTTCTTAAGTGATTCAGTGTCTGTTAAATGTTTGACTCCCCCTCCAACTTACAAAATATATTTGGCAGAACATTGCTTATTTCTATGCTAGCCTTGGGTTAAATACCCCTGAACCTCTAAAAAACCAGGCCCAGACTGAACACCCAACCCACACACCCAAAGTCAGGGCTCCTGTGCTGCAAACACTTCATCAGGTGGCTGAACTTGCCCCGAACTTCACCCCAACACTGCAGGGCCCAGCAGGCAGAAGAGAAAGGATGGGTTATCCCTCTGGGAAACACTTCTGCTCATTGCCAGCCAGATCTCTGCATCCCTTCACCTGAAGCAGAGGATGTGCTTTCTTCTTCACCCAGGTCAGAAGATGGTCAGGATTCTGAACTGGATGGAAAACCTTGGCCAAACTGGGGCGAGTTTCCCCATTTACTCAGGTATCATCTCTAAAATCTCTCACCCTTCAGTGGTCAAAACCCATTCAGTGTTTTTTTCCAACACAGAAGTAAGAATCCCTCTGGGTTTTTTGACTGAGATGTGAATCCTCAAGGCAGTGCTTCCCACAGGCCTTGCTGTGGAAAGGTGTGTTCTGACTTTCAGCAGTCTGAGACCCTTTGTTCCTGCTCACTCATTCAGAGCCCCTGATATGGTACTGACACCCTTGTCATGACCCCAAGCACCTCAAAACAAGCTTCAAGAGGGATTATGTTGATGCAGGTTTATAAATGTGAGCAGCCCATCTGAAGCAAGGCTACCTGAGTAATTATCACTGAATTATTAAACTGGAGGCAAAGTGTGAGCCCTCTGGGACAAGGGTGGCTGCAGCATGGGGGCAGTTTGCCACAGCAGTTCCCTTGGACAGAGGTGTCCCCTGGCACCGTCCTTCCCCAGAGCTCTTACAGTCTTACCTTGGGGTGACAGCACTACCAGATACTTAGGACCCCTTGGAATCCCATCAAAACACACCAAGACTTGGCATTTTTGCTCATGTCAGGAGAAATACTGCTCCTGAACAAACATGTGCTCAAGATGAGAATTTCCCATTTAATGCAGGTCGACTCCTAAGAACTCATTAAGAGAAGCACACACTTATCTCTAATAACCATTTGCCTTGCTCTATCCTAAATGCAGATCCTTTTCACTTTCCTTCAAAAGATATTTATCACGGTAAATTTCTCAATTTTACATCTCATCCTTTTAAAGGTCAGGGTACAATGCTGTATTTATAGAAAAATCATAGTTATCAACAGCTAACATATGGGCTGCACTGAATAGCAGAAGTCACGGTATTTATATCGTATTTACTGAAAATGTGTTTGCAGCCTCATCCCTCCTGTACTGCTGGGTGATGCACTAACTTACAAATTAAACATTAACAGCGATGGCAACTGATTTACTAAATAGAAATCATAATGATTCACTAAATCACAGCAGCACCTGCTGTTACATACTGGCATTTATGAGTATTGATGAATTTTAACGCTACAAAATGTTAGAGATACCAGCTAACACATTCTACACTCAAATCAATAGGGCTCATGGAAATCGGTAACAATTACTCTGCCATCCAACAGAGAGGCTTTCCACTGCTTCCAACGTCTGCCTTCGTGTCCAAGGTTGTACACTTCCATCCACTAAATTCCAATCACGAGAGGCAACAGCACAACCCAAATAAATTCTGCTGGGAAAGCAAAGCTCAGCACTGAAGCCGTGTTCTGCCCTGACTTACACCTCCTGTGACATCTCTAAGTCATCCCCATCATCCCCTGAGTGGACAGGAGAGCATCTGAACCCCAAACCTCTCTGATGCCGGATTTACAGCAGTAGAGCTGCCTCTGCTGCAACCACTCCTGTCTCGGTGGGAAACAAAGGTCTTTTCGAACTGAACTGCTCTTTAGAGAGTGATTGATGTCCTGAGATGCTGCAAGCACAGCTCCTGTGCTCAGTCTGGTGCCAGCAGTGACCTCCTAGAGCTGCCTCCAGTGTGCCCACCCACACTGCTGCCCAGGTGAGCCAGAACTTGTCTACTGCAGAAACACAAAGATGGGAAATAGGTGAGACTCCAAAACAAACACAGTTTGGGGTTTTATTGTTTGCTTGGGTCTTTTAAAAGCTTGGCCTTTCCCCAAGAAAACACTTACTATGGGCTCAGTGTTGCATGGTAAGAGCAAGTTCCTCCCTTTTGCCCTGTGACCCATCTTTGGAAAACCAGGGAGCCCCTGAATGAGTGTCAACAGCAGAGTGACATCAGGGCACGTTCTGCCTCTACCGTGACCACAGGCACTGGCCTGAGTTACGGAGAATTTAATGTGCACTGCTGTCTGGTGGTTCTGCAGTGCCTCCAGCAAACAGACTGGGGCTCTGAGCCCAGACACCTCTGTCAGGAAAGAAACACTTCTGTCAGCCTGAAGGACAGCAGCTGCTTTTTCCTCCTCTTGCAGGCAAGCTCACCTAGCTCAGAGGCAAGGTTTGCTAGCTTGCAGTGTGAGAACTCGGTGCTGCTGAGGGCAGAGCAAATCTGTCACTTCTCTGATTTCATGGGAATTCTTTTGGTCAGATTGTGTTACTCTGGCAATCTCCACAGATGCTGAAAATCAGATTTGAATGTGCTCAGTAGGTACAGGACTGGTTCTGAACTGTTATGCACTGGCCTCTTAATCTATTAAAAAGGAGAGATAAACCTCGTTGTTTTACAACCTTTGAAAATAAACATTTGAACCCGCTAAGGGTACATAATGTGAAGAAGCTGCTTAACATGTCCAGAGAGACAGTATTATGGGAAGCAAATGGTGCAGCTCTCCCCACAAACCTGACACTCATCACATGGAAATTTCACTGCAAATCCTCTGTGCTGCCACCCTCCAAACGTGCCAGCCAGTGCTGCTGAGAAGAGCTCGGGATGGCAGGCCCACCAACAAGTCTCAGAACAATCACCTTATTAAACTATCATCTGTCATCGTAATTTAATTACTTGGTGCCTAGACCATTCCTGCTCAGGATTGTTTTTCAACACCTGTGGTAGTAGATCATTTACCCAGATGACATTTTATTTCATTTTTACAGTTCTAATCTAATCTGTAAGCTAACAGAATTGTTTTAGCTGTCGTGAATTCAGAGGCACACAAAGAGCTTCATTAGACATCAGCCTCTTTATTTTGCTGATGCTTTAAGAAAAATTTGCCAAATCTAAGCATTCCTCTCATTTCAGTATAAACTCTCCAACTCTCTTCAGGTTTGACTGACTGAGAAGTATAGCACTCCATTATCACAGTACATTTAAAATATGCATTAAACACAAAACTACACCTAATCTCGTTTAATGCCAACATAAAACCAGATCTGTATCAACCTGGGATGCTAGATGGTCTCTTGAATTACACAGTGTTTGAATTAAAGAAAACTAGTCTCTTCATATGAAGTACCTGACATACAAACAACTCATGGCAAGCGCTCCTCACACAGGTCAGGGAGTGCTGGGGACCTCACCTTACACCCTCAAACACCTGCTCCAGTCTGCTGTGCCCTGTTGTCGTGGGATGATCTTATATT
>VZRX01004078.1:42792-55840 GCA_013398075.1 Notiomystis cincta | reverse complement strand
CCCGCCCCGTGGGAAGCGGTTCCCGCGGAGGGGGGCCGGACTGGGAAAGTGTGTGTGGGGAAAGCAGCTGTTACATACCCTCAGCGCGCAGGCGAGCAGCCCTGAATGGAGGGGGAACTCCCCCCGGGGCGGATTGGCCCCGCGGTGCCGATCGTCACGGCCGCGCCGCCCACGGCCGGCGGGGGGGCGGGAGGAAGGGGCCGCGAGGGAAAGGCCTCACGGCGGAGGGCGGGAGGGAGCTCGGGAAGCGGGTGTCCCCGCGGCGGCGGCGGTCGGCATTCCCTCCGCTAAACTCCGAGCTGGAGAGGGGGGTTACTGCCTTCCATTGCCGTGTTTGTCGCCCTCGGGAAAGTTGTGGAGCGAGTTGCTGGGTTTCCCAGACGGGGGCTGGAGGAGCCAGGCCTGGCCGCCCGTTAGTGCTCATCTGGGCGTCTAAAGCGCGCTGGGAAACGGGCGGAATACAAACACACATGTTCCACACTGCCGCTAAAGTGTGCGTTCCGAGCACCTTCGCTCCACCAAGGTGTAAATGTCCTGCTCCGTTGCTTGCCGGCCGTTCGCCCCTCTCTCGGACTGGCGGGGCGCTGCCGGAGCAGGCAGCGGGGGTGCCCGGTCCCAGCGCAGGCGGCCGGGACGAGCCGGCACAGCGCAGCAGCGGCTCCGCGGCTGCGACCTGCAGCTCGGTTCAGCTCCGGGAAGCACCCGGCGGGAGGGACTGAGCCTGCACGGGCTGCAGCGCCCCTGGAAAGCCGAGCCCGACCCGTGGAAACCGGAGGCAAGGAAGCAGAAGGGCTGGGAAATGAAGCGCTCTGGAGCTCGGCTCTTTCCAAACTCCCAGGGCGCAAAATTACAAGCACTAAAGTAATCGTCATTAGCGAGGCGTGCACGCAGCCAAGGCAGCCAAATGAGACAGGTGGGCACAGCGATGGCAGCGCCGCTTTAGGAGTGCCCTGCAATGCCTTTAAATCCCCGATTCCAAACTCCAGCGGAACTTTGGATTTCGTTCTCGGAGTTGCCTGTGCTGTTACTTTTACCCGTGGTGGCTGATCCCCAGCTCTGGGCCGCTCCGGGGAAGGGGAGATTCTGCAGGCATAAGGCTGCTTGCACTCAGCAGCCCGTTTTCCCACTGCTCTCCAAACAACGCAGAGATTTTCTTTCCAGTAACTTTTGGCTGTCTGCGTGAAGTGATCAGTACCAGAGGAATCCATAGTTCTGCTGCTGAGCAGGACCTGCTGGCACAGAAGGAATGGATGAAACAAACCCTCGTGTTGTGCAAGAGGACTGAAAACGCCGGCTTTGAGAGGAAACACAGCCCTGGAAATAGTAAGGGAGGGTGAGTGTTTGAGTTGTTTTTCCATGGAAAAGGTTTACAACCTTTTCCTCCGCCTCCAGCACAGATGGGATCTTCATCCCTCCTTGAAGGGAGCAGCGTATCCGAGCTGTTCCCATTCAGAGCCAGCGTCGGCGATCTCCATCCCTCTCCTCTGGTTATTCCTATCAGACACCCAGGACGAGTCTTCCTGGAAAAGTTTTGGTTCTCTGTGCCCACATCACGTGGAATTGAGCTGGAAGGCACGACCACCTTTACCACGTGCACAGAGCAGGCTTGGTTGGGATTTCACAGCCCTTGGAAAGGAGACACGGGCTGGGCACATTGGTGGGGCCACGTGGGACACTTGGCATCACCTGCAGCTTTCGGATCGGGACCCAACACTTCGCCAAAAGCCCCACTGAGCCACAGAGAGCTGCTGCTGACAGCACAGGATTAACAATGAACTGCAAACACTCCCTTCCTGCACGTGTGCCGAGAAGAAAGCCCAGCTGGGTGAAAACATTTGGCAGCGAGGAGGAAGGGCCCTGGGAGCCTTCCTTCAGAGGATGAGGGCTCCCGCAGAGGAGCCACCCCGCAGTGGGTGCCTGGAGGGAAACTCTGGGGCAGCCTGAGCCGGAGGAGCAGCTCTGCACATCACACTGCCTGGGCTGGTGCTGCTCCAGAAGACAGCTGGGTGGGAAATGGTGCCTGGAAGGATGGGACACTGCAGCTGAACCAGAGCCACTCTGCAGGCAGGATGTGCACAGCCCCAGGGGTGCTCTGAACACCCAGCTCTCACGCACTCCTGGGCACTGGGACAGGCAGCCCTTCCAGACAGATTCCCTGCTGCCTCTGGTTCTTTTCCAGCCTTCCAGTGCTTGTGTCTGACCTCGGTTTGGCACAGCCCAGCCAGTCCACGCCCAGAGCACAGGGGAAGGCTTCTCCCTGTGCTAGTCCTAGAAAGACACTGGCATCCCTCGCTTTTTTAGGCTCCAGCTGAGCAAACACAGGTGCCGCTCTTCACACCCGCCAGCTGCCCCGCTCTGGGGCACGAGCTCCCTCGCTGGCTCTAGGGCTTCATTTGCACAAGCTGCCTTTTTTCTTCCCTCATCCCAAAGCCTCAGGCTGCGGCTGCTGCTCTGGGACTGGCATCACTTGCACCTGAAGGCACTGGGGCTGCCTGAGAGCCCAGGAGTTTCCCCTAATTTCTGTGCCCTCCATGCCTGCTCAGAAGGGATCCAGAAGCACGGAGGCGATGCCTGCACCCCCAAATCCTGCAGCAAAAGGCAGCAGCAGGCACATACCATGGCCAGACAGGAGACTGATGTCCTGGGGCTCGTCAAGGCCCTGGGAAAAGAGGCAGGAGCTCGGAGCAGGGTGGCTTGTGTCCGCCCCGGCTGCGCCAGCCCATTGTGCTGCCTTCTCTCCTGACACTATCCTGCCTGCCCAGGAAAGCTTCCTGCAGCCTGGTTATCTCTGCCTCAGCCTCACCCCGGCCAGAACAAGCCTGAAACACAGCCCTGTGCTCCATCCAGGGATGGAGCCAGCTGTTTTTTAGAGATCACAGCCCGTGCAAAGCCCTAAATTCCCTCCTTCTTCTGTCCTGCCCAATGCCCCTACGACAGCAAAGATGACTGGTCACTGGTGGTATATTTATATATCAATACAAATAAAAACAGAACAACTCCCAAAAAAGTAATGACAACAAAAAGGTTTCTCTGAGAGCAAAATAGGAACATTTACAAATACTTCTGGCTCTGGCTTGGATCAAGTTAATGTTAAATACAAAAAAAAAAAAAAAAACAAACACAAAAAATACCCAAAAGAAAACAAAACAAAAAATCCCAAACCCCACACCCCCCCTCCCCTCCAAGATTATAAAAAAATAAGAATATACACATTCAAAGAGCTTATTACAGTATAAAGTTAGGGAGGCCCAGGCAGTGGTGGCAGCTGGGGCCGGGGCAGAGGCTCATTGCCTCTCCAGGGTTCGGGGTTTATTCTTGCTCAGCGCTTTCCCAGCCCATGACTCAACGCAGGGCTGGGCCTGCGGGTTCCCAGGGGCAGCTTGGGAAAGCCGGGCAACCTGGAGAGCCGGTCGGTCCCCGTGGCCCCATCACCTCGTACCTAGTGACTCCCAGAGCGGCGCCCAGGGGGCAGGGGAAGCCTGCGAGCTCAGCACCCCCCGGACAACCCAGCCCTCCAGATCCTCCCAGGAGCAGAGCTGCTATCTCCACGGGGAAGATGAGACAAAGAAACGGGGGGGACACCATCAAGCATCCTTGTGCCTCCGGCGGGACGGGCACAGCAGTGGGTACCGGGTCCCAGTGCTGCCCATGAGGGGAAATAAGGGGAAGGGGGAAGACCAGACAGAGCCAGGGCCAAACTCACCGCTCCAGAGATCACAGCAGTGAGGTGGCAGGACAGCGGGGACCCGTGGGAGCTGCTGAAGGGGAGCTTGTACATATGTATCTATATAATAGCCGGGGGTCACAGCGAGGGTATATTATATACACACATACATACAGACACACAGACGGAGCGTCGGGTGAGGCCGAAGCACATGCCTCTTCCTCAGCCCCAGGACTGGGAATACATTTCCTAGGACTTTGCAAAGCCCCTCTCTAGGTACATCTTAGGTGGTCCCAACAACAACAAAAACCAAAAACGAAACAAAATAAAAAAACAAAAACAAAACCAAATAAAACCCCAACAACTCGAAGAGAAGACAAACCACCTCCCCAACCAACCAAACCCAACCGAAACACGACGGGGAGGAGCGAGAGCCCCTTCCCGTGCCAGCAAGTGGCAGCCACCGTTTGGGTCGAATAAGGCACAGTTCCGTAGCAGTGCTGACAGCCGAGGTGCTCCGGCACCGCCGCCCCCACGGCCCTGCTCAGTCCCGGCGGGCNGAGGACGGCGCTGTAGCAGAAGTAGTACTGCTCGGGGGTCTGGATGCTGAAGGCGCGCTGGGTGCGCATGCGCAGCACGGTCTGGTAGATGTTCAGCGTGCCCACGTCCTGCAGCTGCGACAGGCAGATGTCCAGCGCGCAGAAGGTACCTAGGGACGGCCGTGGGCACGGCGTCAGACACGCAGCGGCACCACGGCTGCCCCGTGGGAGAACTGGAGTGCTGGTGCTCAGCTCAGCCCCCCACCCATCTCCCGCGGGCAGCCGCGGGCTTCTCCCAGGCCCGCCGGCTGTGGGAAGTCCTGAGGACGCATGTCTCAGGTCAACCATCCTGCAAACACCATGGGTCCCTGGGATGGAAAAGCCCCAGGGAAGCTGGATTTGTCAGCCCACCATCCCCAAACCTCCCCTCCCACCATTACCTGTTCTGCCAATGCCAGCGCTGCAGTGCACCACGACTGGGGGTCCCCCAGGGTGACCCTTGAAGCGAGGTCCCAGGGCGCTGACAGCCACCCTCTGCTGCTGCTTCACGGCCCCCAGAAAGTCAATGAGCGTGGCAGCGGACGAGGGGACGCCATAATCTGGCCAGCTCAGGTACTGGAAGTGGGACACCAGCCGCCGCTCCCTGGTCTGGGGAAAGCAGGGGTTTAGACCCTCCTCTGACCCCTGGTGCCCCCATGCCATTCCCCCCCCAGGCAGCTGTGGCCACGCACCTCTGAGCTGTGGATCTCCAGGATGGTTTTCTTGTAATGGTTGAGGTTCTCTACACCCAGGTTGGTGATGGTCAGGGCCCCAAAGCACACCTGGAAATCCTTTTCCAGGGGCCAGTACTGGCCGCACTTCCTCCTGCCTCCTTCCTCCAGCCTGGGAGCAGGACAAGGACAAGACGTGATGTCCTCCTTGCCCTGCCTGGGACATCTCCCATGCCACCCAGCCTTGGTCCTTTGGGGATCCCACAGGGACCAGTCTGTCCTTGAGCCAATGACCCCCCTCTGTGGGGCTCTGGCTGGCAGCACTGCTGCAGGATCACTGCACTGAGCCCAGCGCTGCTCATCCCACACCAAAAATGAGCATTTCTGTGCTCATTTTGCACAGAAGAAGAGGGCTGTGTCCGCCCATGAGCACTCACCTGGTTGTCATCACGATCACAAGGACATTCTGCTCCCACACCATGCGCCAGAAGTCACCATAAGTGTTTTCCAGAGGCCCTGCAGGGATAACCCATGCATCAGCCCAAAACCCCATGGATTTGGGCAACCTCTTGCCCAGCTGCATCCACTAGCCCCCCATCACCCCCACAGGGAACCACAGCCCCTTCCTGCAGGGGCTGACCCAGGTGTGGATCCACCAGCACTGGCTGGAGCTGTCACTGATTGCCAGCACCAAGTCCCTGTGGCTCAGCACTGATCCCGCCTCTCTCCTCATCCTCGGGCAGATGAGGCAAATCCAGAGCTGGGACAGGGGCAGGGGGAGGGAGAGGGCTGCTGTCATGGATGGAGGAAGATGGATCCCCTTGCTCTCTCCCAGGAAAAATTTCAGTCCACTAGCTGGAAACTGGGAGGGGAATAAATACACCCAGGGAGGAGTAAATACACCCTGAGAGAGGGGGGACCTGCTGGGCAGTGCCCTGCTCCCGGGATGTCCCCCATGGCCAGTGGCAGGCACTGGGCAGAGAGGTGGAACCCAGGGGTGCATCAACAGCAGAACAACCCCTTGCTGGCTCAGCCATACCCTGAGTGCCAATGTAAGCATTCCTCTGCTTGTAGCCATCCATGAAGCTCGCGTTGATGTAGTCAGTCAGCTGCAGGGAGAAAAGCATGGATGAGATAAGGCCCCGGGAACCCTGCAGCTGGGGCAGCTGTGCCGGCTTCCCGCAGGACTGTGCGTTTCCCTCCCGGGCTGCCTCACCTCCGGGCGGCTGTACGGCCTCGCCAGCTTGACACGGGTTTGGTCCAGGCAGGGCACGTCCCCGTACCGGTTCTTGTCCTGGTTGTAGGGTGCCCTGAGAGGCGGGGGAGAGGGAAGCAGGGATGTATTCCAGCCAAGGCAAAGGCAGCATCCCGCCCTCTGGGGGCCCGTAGCCTGGGCTCTGCTGCCATCACCTGGCCAAAGCCTCGGGAAGCAGAGTCCCGGCCAGGTCCGGGTCCCTGCTGTCCTCTGCAGCTCCCTCCTATTCCCAGAGGCTGCAGGAGCCACCAAGGGGGCTCACGCCATCCCTAGGCCGGGGTTCTCTGTTGCTAACCCAAAGCACCACACCATAAAGAGGCCGATGGATCACCATCCAGCAGCAGAACCGTGGGGAGAGGGGGCACCCAGCTTTTTGGGGTGAGAGGGGCACCTGGCTCCCCCCCCAACTCACAAAGAGCAGACGAAGGTGCCGGCCGGGCTCCTGCGCCGAATGTCTTCGTACTCCTCGTAGATGCCACGTTTCTGCTTGTGGCTGACAAGATCCAGCAGCTCCTGCAGGGTGACCGACTTGGGCCCGGGGACGTGGACAGAGCCGTTATCTTTGGGGGCCGCCAGCGGCACCAGGATCAGCTCGTCCAGGGGGTCGGGGTGCCCGTTCTGCTGGGGCAGGAACCGGCAATTCCAGCTCAGAGGGTCCAGTTTGAGGGACCCTCCGAGGTACTCAGGGAGGCATTCCCGGGGGAGGTGTTCCTTCAGCTCTGACATCTTCACCATCTGCACCTGTGAGAGGAAGAGGAAAGGCGGGGGTGACTCCAAGAAGGCTGGAGAGGATTCACTGGGGATGGGGACAGGGTTGCCAAAGGTCTGGTGCTCAGCAGCTCCCAGCAGACGGGGCTGAATGGCACAAGCTGCTTCCACCACCCTGTCACAAAGCGAAAGCAGCTTCAGCCCTGCCCACCGAGGGTCCTGTGCCAGGAGAGCCCCATGCCAGGAGGGTCTCTACTCACCCGCTCCCGCAGCTTCTCCTTCAGCAGCAGGCTGATGATGGAGTAGGGCACGCGGAACCACATGGGTGCTCCCACAATGAAAACCTTCTTGAGCCGAGCTGGGAAGGCACCCTGTGGGCGTGAGGAGGGGGTCAGATCCACTCTGCTGCGGCAGGGGACACATCCCAGCAGAGGTGACAAGCAGCAAAGGCACCCCATGATAGCAATGCCACATGTGAAGCGTGCCTCGCACGCTCGCAGCCGTGCTTGTTTTTGTGAGTCGATAAGGAAACAAATTACTTCCTTGGAATTAGGTAGGCAGAGGGTTTGGCTCTGCGGGGGAGAGGTGAAGACTGGGAACCGGGATTATGCGAAGAACACACCCCGGCCAGTATTTACTCTTATTGCTTTTTTTTCCGGAGAAGGGAGGAGGCACCAAATGCCAACACGATTAAAAAATAATTTGCATCTGTTTTCCCAAAAGCGCTGCCAGCAGCTGTGAGAGGAATCCAGCCCGGGGACAGCTGATCCCTCCCGCCCGCGCGACACCGCAGCCGCAGCCGGGTCCAGCCTGGCAAGCTCCCAGTGCCTTCCCGAGGGCCTGCGGGGCCGGAGCCGGTGCTCCTCGCCTGAGACGTGGTCAGCGTGGTCTGGGGTGAAAACTGGCGCCAAGACCACAGGACTTTGGGTTCTGGGTGAGCGAGTGGCCCACACACTGTCCCCAGACACCAGTTAACTGCAGGCACCACCTTGAGCAGATTGAGGATCTTCTTGCTGAGGTCCAGCTCGAAGTTGGTGTACTGTGACCCTGCCATGTCGTAGATGAACACCAGCCCGTTCCTCTGCGTCTCGAAGCTGAGAGGGGGAAAAGAACGTCAACTCCACAACGTGCAACCACCCGGCTCCTGCATCAGCAGCTCTGCCCCACGCTGACCCCCAAAAATCCCTTCCCATGCTTCCAGAAGGACTCACAGACACAAACCTTGCTTCTACACTTCCCAGCTGCTCCACCACCTCTGCTTACAACCCTCATTTAAGCCTGCCTCGTGCCTTAAGCCTGCCTCAGCAGCATCACCTGTGATGGGTAAGGTCAAAACCAGAAGGAGCCCAGCAGGATAAATGGCAGGCAAATGTCCAGGGTTTATATTTTTGGCAGGGCTCACGTTACGTCTGGCTGATGGTGGGGCTGCCTCCTCCTCAGCCAAAGCCTGCAGGAATTTGGGACTTTGTTAAACTGAACCCAGGGCGTGGACAGGGCAAGGCTGCAAAGAGCCTGGTTCAGGGCTTGGGGGATTTTGTTCCCCTGCTGAACAGCTCCATAAGGAAGACCGGCTGGAGTTCAAACAGGGGAATTCCAAGCCATGGGGAGCAGTGACCTCCCTGGTCACTGGGAGTGAAGGTGCTCCCCAGGGATCCTCCAGTGTGAGACAGGGTACCTCTGCAGGGGCAGGCTCACCTCTCCACAGCTCGGTCCAGCAGGTAGAAGAGTGCCTGGAGCACCACGTGCTGCACACTCTTGCTGGGGTGGTGCAGCTTGGCAGTGAACAGGGCGATGGAGGCTCCTGAGGGGTCCCGCACGCTCTGCCGAGGAAAGAGGGTCAGGCTCCCGCAGCACCCGTGCGGAGCAGAGCTGGGATAAGCCAGCCAGCTGGGATAGCTCGGGGGGGGGGACACCCCGCCTACCAGGATGGTGAACTTCCCGCTGAGCAGCTCCGAGCGCAGCGGCTCCTCGTGCGGCTTCAGCTTCACAATTCCCTCCTTCAGCCGTGTCTCCTGCGGGCAGGGAGGGAGTGACAGGGGGCACAGGCACGGCCCAGCTCCACCCCATGGGGCACCCGGCCATCCGAGGGAACCTCTGCTCCACGGGATCATTTTCCAGCACATCCCCCCAGTAACAGGAGGAGCAGCTTTGCAACTGCAGGTTGGAAAACGCATGCACGGATCTACATCCATAATAAATAGGGAAATGCTCCGTGGGCAGCACACAGCAGCCAGGAGAGCACCCCATGAGCTGCTCCCAGAGGAGGGGAAGGGACTGGGATCGGTGAGATCTCCATGGTGACCCGCCTTGGCTGAAAAAGGATTTTCCAGCTGGATAAAACTTGTAAGGGAGAGAGAAAGAGAAAAAAGAGCAGGGGGAGGGTGGTCCTAGAGAGCAGGGATCTCCCACGGAGCAGGAAGCCCTGGGCTGGGGGGTTCCGGCCCTCTCGCTTACCCGGTAGGAGTGGAAGAGCTCGATGGCGCGCAGGACGTCGAACTTGCGGGCCATGAGGAACTTGACAGCCACATTCCAGGAGAGCGGGGACACATTGTACTGGCCCGTCCACTTGTTGATCTCCTCCAGGAACTGCTTGGTTGCCTGTGGGAGAGATCAGGGCTGTGTGGTGAGGCAGGGTGAGAGGAGGAGGAGGAGGAGGAGGAGGGGTGCCCGAGGAGCATCCCTGCTCACTGTTGGAGCTCCAGTCCTCAACAGACCCAGCAGCTTCTCAGGCTGAAGCAGGAAACTCCACAATAAAAGGAGTAAGGGCAGTGGTGATGGAGACAGCAGAAATGCCACATGGGAAAGGGAGCAAGGGGAGGGAAAAATGGCCTGGAGGCTGAGGGACACTTATGGAAGGGAGAGGGGGAGCAGAAGGAGGATTTTATAGGCAACAAACTCCCGTTCAGACACAGCATCCCCAGCACAGCCCCATCAGCTGGCAGTGGCCTCTCGGAACTGCAGCTCCACCATGGAGCAGCAAACTTGGCTGTGGGAACACAGATCATGAACATGGAGGGCTGACACTTTGCCCTGCTACAGGACACGGACCAGCTTGCCCAGTAACACCAGTTTCACACATACATGGAAGAGCAGGAGGGTCCCAGGATGCAGCTTTGCCTTCTGCTGCGGTTTGATCTCCTGTCCCACACAGGAGCCCCAAGGGAGACGGAGCAGCACTGCCCAGTCTTCCACCACATCCTGCTCAAAGGATGCAGTCAGGATGGAGGGAGACACCAAAATGCCTTGCTCCCACCCAGGCACACGCCAAAACGAAACAGCTCCCATCCTCCCTAGAGTGGAGGACGGCGGTGCAGTCCAAGGAGGTGGAGGAGGGACGAGGAGTGCTGAAGGCTGGCCCCGGGAGCGGGGAGCGCAGGCAGGCGGTGGTGTAGGATGTCAGGCGGAGGCACGAAGTTACTGGGAACTATTCAGAGTTACTGGGAGCTATTGAGCCAGAAAAGCTTGTCGGCGTTAATGACTTCCGACAGGAGGAAGCAAAGGGCCGGGTTTATCGGCGGCGTGAGGCTCGGCAGGGACAGCAAGCCCCTCTCACGGGAGGAGCCAGAGGAGCCCGGCTCATCCCAGGGTCTGGCTCCCGGCACACTGCGCCAGGAGCTCCCTAGCTTGGTCCCAGAGTCGCACAAAGCAGCCAGGCAAGCACCACAGGAAAATAAATGGGGTAATACAGGAACCATCTTCAGCCTTAACACAGCACACATCCACAGATATAGGAATATATCCTATCCATTAACATATCCCATCCAATATATCCTGGGCGCACCTCCACTTTGCCAGGGCATCCCCTGAGGTGCCCAGTTGCCCAAAGTCCAGGGCTGCAGATGCAAACCCAAAATAACAGTGAAGACAATCCTTCCCCAGCACATGCAGGATGGTCTGGGTATGGGGGTGAGCACCAGGCACAACTCCCACTTCCCTCGGACAGAAACCAGAGCTGACACCGCAGCCTGAGACGGCAGAGATGCCCCAAGGTGATGGCAAGGTGTCCCCAGATGATGGGAAGAGGGTCCCAAAGGGCACGATGGCAACGACAAGAGGATGCAACCTGTGGTTCAGGTCTCCTTCCCCAACATGGAACCCGTCACACTTCACACAGTCCCGTCTCCAGCGCCCATCATGAGGAATGACGGGCTTTTCGCAAGGGGAAGACGCACAAGAACAAGCACTGGCTTTGCAGGGCAGCTCAACCATGAATTCCAGCTTTCCCTGGGAACAAAACCACATTCCAAACTTACCAGTGCTGCCATTCAACAGCAGGGAGCCGGGCCTTACGGAGCTGAGCATCAATGCCAGCCATGACTCTGCCCCCTCCGTGCACTCCACTGGGTCTCACCACCATTCCCAGCCCCAATCCCACCTGGATTTCTACACACGCCAATCCCAGCGGAGCAGGGATCGCTCCACGTGCCGAAAACAAAGCCCATGACCCAGAGCTGCAGCAGGAAGCCCAGTTTCGGCAGCACTGTGAGTGAAATTGTCCGTGGCCGGGCGTTTGGAACAATGCTGGTCTTTGGAGTGCTGGCGTCATCCACGTCCCCGCTGCGCTGGAGCAGGGTGGTGACAAAGCCGGGGGTTCTTCCAGCCCTCCTCCCCCAGGCAGCAAACCTCCCCTCCTTCTTCAGCGTGGGGAAGTGGGGGACAAATCTGTGAAAACTGCAGATGGGCTGAAAACCCGAAAGGAAAATTGGTTTGGCTCCTTGGGGATAGGCTGGGGAGGGAACTGCAGAGCCCCAGCAGCAGAGATGTCCCAAGGCTGGCTAAGAGGAGAAGGGTGAATTTCCCCCCGGCTTGCTGTCGGTAACAGGGGAGAGCAGAGGAAATCTTGGTGTCCTGAGAAGGATGAAGGGATGTCAGGAAGGGCATGTTCCAGCCCAAACCACCACTCACCCATGAAAAGAAGGAAACTTCCATTATTTTGGCTTCCAAGCCAGCACGGGCAGCACGAAAAGCAGCCTTCCCCACACCAACCTGATGACCTAAATCTGGAGCCATTATTGCAAACGTCTCTTCTCCTTCTCCATCCAATATTCCCAAACAAACCAAACATCTCAGATCCCTCTCCCGGGATGCTGCTCCTGCTGCAAACCAGCCTTCCCTGCCACCAAAAAAGCCCTGTCTCCAAAAGCCCTGTTTCTGGAAGCTTTGCCCTCTCCATGACACAGGAGAAATGTAAATCTCAGGCACCTGTGGGGACAGAGGGCAAGAACACTCCCCATTCCTTGGCATTTTATTACCCTGGAGAGAGCAGCACTGCTCCCAGGAGGAAAGAGCCTGGTAGCTCTGCATTTGCTGAGCAGGCTGCAGGAGGGGCTCTTCCATGGAGGTTTTGAGAACTCGGCATCTCCGCCCCAACCCTCCTAAACCTCCCTGCAGAAAGGAAGGATTTTTAAAGGAGAAAATCAGCCAGCCAACCAACTGGAAACCCGACCATTTTGGAAGGAAAACAGGATCTTTCGCCTTCGCACTGCAGTCCCCAGCGCCACCAACGTGGACAATGTGACAGCCCGAGGGGGCAAAGGGAGCCCGGCAGCTTGCCCAGTCCCGCTCCCGGGCTCCGCATCCCTATCCAGAGGGAAGCCCAGCGGCCGCGGGCGGGCAAGCCTGGGGAAGAGGACAAAGGAGGGGACGGGCAGGGATCGCTCCGGCCACCCGAGGAGCGCCGGCCGGCTCCTGGGCCCCGTTCCCCGAGCGCAGCAACATCCTCCCGCGGTGACGCAAGGCCGGCGGAGGAAGCCGGGACGTCACGGGAGGCCTGGGGCGTGGGAAGCGCGTGCACACGCATCCCCACGCATCATCCCCACGCATCATCCCCACGCATCATCCCCACGCCAGGCGGCCCACGGCAGGGCGGCCTGCCAGCGGGGACACGCTGCCTGGGGACGTGGGACCCGCGCCCTCGCACCCGCGGCACGGGCCTTGCGAGGGCTCCTGGGGAGAGGGGAGGTTGGGGTGGGTGCGTGGATGGGGTTCCGGAGTGGGCGCTGCGTGGGTTGGGAGGCTGCGCGTTTGGCGCTGCATGGATGGGGGGCTGCGGGGGACGGGGGGGCTTCCCATCGGGAGAACCGCCTCGCCGGGAAAAAACAGCCTTGCAACCCGGGCTAGCCGAATAACCATGGGAAAGCAGCGGCGGGGGGAAGGAACCCCCGGGGTCCTG
>VZRX01004078.1:32143-42513 GCA_013398075.1 Notiomystis cincta | reverse complement strand
TTGCTGGTGCTGGATAAAATTCCCGGCAGCAGCATCCTCCCTTGCTGTTACTGGATAAAATTCCCGGCACAGCATTCTCCCTTGCCGGTATTCCAGCCTCGCAGCCTTCCCCCCCACGAGCGGGAGTCCGGGGTTTCCAGGCGTCTCTTTCCACTCCCTCCTGTACGATCCCTAAATTGCGTTTCCCAGCTGAGCGCAGGTGTCAGCGCCTGGACGGAGAGTCCCGAAGCTCCTCCGGGAAGGAGCGGGGATCCCGGGAAGCACAGCAGCGGTCGCTCCAAAAAGGCAGGCCCTGGGACAAGGGGACATTTTGTTCAGCCGAGGAGCACTGTGCTGGCAGCGTGCCTGCAGCCGGAGCCCGTGCACCTAACTGGGAGAAAATGGAAGCAGGGCAGAGAGAAGGGGCTGAGCCCCGGCTGGGTGAGGGCTCCAGGGCTGGCTCTGTCCCCCGGCGCCCCAGGCCACGTCTCCAGGTGGAGCTGCCCGCTCAGCTCTCCTGCCCCAGGCCGACTTTCAGCCCCCGGTGGGGTGACCCCTCCGGCGGAGCTGCTGCCTGCTCCAGCCGGGAGTGGGATCGCACCCAGCAAACAGAACAGTCACGGCACCGAACTGCGCTGGCCCCTGCGACTTCCGTTTGACACCCTCGCTCCAAAAACAGCCTTTCGTTCCCAACAGGAATTGTAACGCAAATATTTATTTCTCCAGCCCAGCTCGTGCTTTTAAAAGGGAAACTATGAGGCATCATCTGGAGCCGGCGGGAAGCTGCAGTCGCTTCCCTCTTGCTCTCCTCCATCAGCGCACGCGGCCCCTCTCCGGCTGAATTTCCTCCCCTTCCCTCGGCTGGAGGACCTTGGAAGGCTGCTGGAGGGCAGTAACCTGAGCTGCATCTTTCTCTGCCCTGAGGGATGCACAAATCTTCCATCCAGATGCCCACCTCCGGGTTTAATTGCCCGATTGAAGGGAAACTGTGCTGACAAGAGGCTGGATGCTGTCTCCTGCTCAGCACTCTCCCTGCAGATGTCTGCCAAGCAGGGAGGCTGAAGGTGGGAGCCTCTGAGGGATGGGGAGGTTAAGGCAGTCCAGGTGCTCATCCTCTTTCTCTGGGCCAGCTGCTTCGCATGTTAAAAAAAATAACACCGAAAGCAGTAAATTAAGCAGCTGTTTGAAAGAGACAGCTCCCAACACTGCGGGGCCGGGGTGTCACTTCCCTGCCGGGGAAGGGGAGCGGAGGGCAGCCCCCTCCCACAGCCAGGCCAGTTCCTGCTGCCCGCTGGTGTCATCAATAGCGGCTGCACAGCCAGATGGTCGCACACAGCCCACTCGCTTGGCACAGAAACCAGCCTTTTTCTGGGAAAAACGGGGGGTGCGAGGGCAGGATACAAGCACACCCGCTATCTGCAGGTGGCCATCCCCACTCTCAGTATCTCCTCCAGGGGCATTTCCACAGAAAGCTGGGAGGAGAGTCCCCTGCACTGCCTTGAGCTGGATGTCTCATCTCCCTCCTTTTCATGCCCCTCTGGAAACCAACCTGGGGACAGTGAGAACAATCATTTCACCCCCCTAAAACCAGGGAGGGGGCGCAGCTGGTGCTTAAAAAGTGGGCTCGGGCCGGGATGAGAAAGACGGAACAAGAGACTGAAGTACCTTGATGTGCAGAGAATTAAACCCACACAAGCGTTTCCTCTGCTCCAGTCAGCACTGGAACCAATTTTTCAATCCCTGTTTGGGAGGCACAGCACGCATCCACCCTTAGGTAGCAGGAAGACGCTCAAGAATTTGTCTTTCTGAGAAACCTTTTATTTGGCACGATCAATGGTAGCGTTTTTCAGAGCGAAACCATTCCTTCCTCCCCCCACTGAGAAAAGCCTCGAGGAGAGAGAGGCTTCAGCCACGCTTGCGCCGCACAAAGCCCCGTTCCGAGGCAGGTCCTGCTGCAACACAAGGAAATTTAGATTTCCCCAAGAACGCGTGAGCGCGGAAAGTCCGGCCATCGGTTTTACAGCAGCTCACTGCAAACTTTCTGTCAGTAACAACTTTCATTGAAAAGGATTCAGGAAACCGCTGGATCAAAGGCTGAAAAGCCCCAATTTCCAGGGCTGGGAGGGGTGGGGCTGCTGCAAGGGTCACAAGCAGCAGCTGCACCTCAGAGGTCCTAGCACTGTTCCTATGCTGGGGTTTTGCCAAGACTCTAACAGAAGCAGGGTCAGGAGCTGAACTGTATCCCTGCACTATGGGGACACATCATTTCCCAACACATGACTGCTTTAGCGAAGAACCAGACAGTCCTCTTAAGGCCTCACAGAAGTCCTGGCAAAAAGTACGTAATAACAACAAATAGAAAAAAATCCAGCAGCACTCGGGGCAAGATATTCCACTATCATGCCCTTTAAACAAAGCCATCCTATCATCATTACTCTGCCCCCTCTCAGGAGCACGGGGCACAGGGGGAAGCAGGGAGCTTTCCCTCTGCTCCCTGCCCAGCTGGCCTGTCCCAGCAGCTTAACTCTCCATCTGGCTCCCTGCTCCATCCCGGCCCTCCAGAGGCTTTTCTGGCTGGGGGGTGGACAGGTGCTCCAGCTCGTAGTGTCCGTTCCTCGTGGCCGCGGCGGCGCTCGGGTGCCCCTTGTCCGCCGCCAGCGTTTTACTCCTCTTGCTCTCGATGATCTGCCGGAGCTGCTGCCCGGCGTAGTCCGGTTTGGCCGTGAGCGCGGTGGCGGGCACGCTGAGCCCCAGGATCTCGGGCACCATGTAGGGCCGGAGCCAGCCCACCAGCGGCGTGCTGCCCGGGGTGTAGTGGGTCTGCTTGTGGTAGAAGAGCAGCCCGTCCACCTGTGGGCAGGACAGAGAATGAATGAGAGGGCAGAGCTGAAGCTCCTGCGGGTGAATGACCAGGCACCAGACAACAGCTCTGCTCTCTGCTGGCAAGCCAAAACCACCAGCTGGATCATTTTTCCTCAAGCGGTGCAATAAATAGCGGAAGGGAAAGAAGAAACCTGCAGAGCTCCTGCCCTGAAAGATCAGCGACTCCCAGATGGCTTTAAATTGTCAAAGGCAAACAAGTCCGGCTCGGTGTCGGCACAGAGCAGTGTCCTCTGGATGCTTTCATCCCATTCTGCAGAAAAGCCAGAGGGCTTCTGAATAAGACAGCCCACTTTACTGGATTGGGGCTATTTTAAATAATACATTTGGAGAGTAATTAGTCCGAGCGTGTGACGCCAAGGAGCCCCGATTCCTAGCAGCTCTTTCAGCTGGCTTATGCCAAAAAAATTCTTAATGTTTCCCAGGAGAGAACTTCTCCCAGCAATCAGTGACAGTTAAGGGCACTCAGGACTTTAAAGGTTTAGGCCCTAACTCTTGTGCTACTATTTCCACACTCTGCAGTGCTGCAGCTGGCTGACGTTTTCCCCACTTCCCCACTGTGCTCAGGGATTCTCATCCCCCCTCTTCCCACGCTTCCCAGGGGTGTGCTATGTGAGGCTGGATCCTGCTGTCAGGCTGACTAATGCTGGAGGTGGTGCTCCTCTTAGCTTAGCTTCACAAGCTCTTAAAAGGCCATTTGGCTACAAGGAAGAGTGGCTGAGTGGGCAGAAGAGAGGAGAACAAGAGCCCACCTTGGGATGAACTGCTCCCAGGCCCCTCCCTGATCCTACAGCCCCCAGAACAGACAGACTGGCTGAGCACAAAGCAGCATATATCCACCTCTGCTCCACAGATGCTAACCTCTGGCAGAGAGGGTAAAGCTTCTGGCACTATTCTGTCCATAATTTTCAGTCACTGTTAACATCTTGCAAAATAATCCCAGAAAAAGGGGGATTTCTGTGCTAGGAAAACATAAAACCAGAACAGTAAACATCACGATGAGCTTGTGCAACCCCTCTGGATATGTAAAGTGAAAAGCTTTTCTCCCACCTTGCCTCCTGGGAAGAACCAGATTCTGCAGCACTCCACTATATCCAGCCCATTCCTGTGGGTGAGTGGCACTGGATGAGCAACGGGGATCCTCCGGCACCCACAGGAATGTTGTGGTAAAGAGCAGAGCCTGGAAAGGTCTTCCAGATCACTCCAAATACCTTCCCCAAGCTAGAGAATTTGAAGGAGTTCAGCCTGGTGAAGTTAGGTCATGTTCTCCATTCCCTGATTTAAGTGACTCCTATATTCCTTCCCGTGTATTTAATTTGTTGGCTGGGTCCGTCCCTACCCTGAGTCACCACAGAACAAGTGGCCACATCAGAACAAGGACTGATGCTGTCCCTAAACCTGAGGAGAGACTGGCCTGGCAGGATTTCACATTCCACAGCCATGCCTTCCAGATTTTAGGTGCTTAACAGTCCTCCTGTTCCTAAACATCGGGGTTTCTCAGAGGCTCTGGCTCCCCTGCCTTCATGGAAAGCATGGCTTTACTCAGATCTGTGAGAAGGACAGTAGCTCTTAAGATCCACTCCAAAAACCACTTGAAATTCAGAGCCAGTCAACTGATCCAAAGTCTACTGAATTCCAGGGAATAAGATTCCACTGCATAGAGTGGATCAGGCCCTAGCTCTGAGGTTATGGATTAACTCTGAAGACCCACACCTGAAAGCACCGACCTCCTCTGTGGCCACCACACACACACGATCCCTGTCAGGATCAAAAGATGCTGGGTCCAGACCTAAGACCGCCTCTGTTCACCCATAGCCAGGAGGTATTGGCCTCCTGCAGAGTTTATTCTGTTCTGTGCCAGCGGTAGAAGGTGTTTTTGGGGATTTTTGGGCTCCCTCTTGTGGCACACCACGGAGATCCGCAGCTCTCTTCTTCCTGGAAAAAGCACCATGGTTCCTGTGGTGTTGGGCTGCTTTGAGCCAAGGTACACCACATTTTGCTTCTTGGGGTCACACCCTGCTGAAGCAGAGGGCCTGGGGGGTGAATCCCAGCTGGATCACACAGCTGGAGTCTGTTCAGCTCCATCTCCTGCTCCAGAGTTTCGCAACGGCCTCCTTTGTAGCCCAGAAGTTTGCTGCTCTGACTGCAGCGGGCAAACACTCCTCAGCCTTCCCTCATGGGAGCAGATGCCTCAGGAAGGAATGAAGACTTTACTCGGGAAAGCCAGGAATGACCCTTTCTACGGAGGCACTTGGAGCACTTATTACTGAGCAAGCCAGCTGTAAGAAAGCTGGGAAACCTCTTCATTCCATGTTCAGAGCAGAGTCTGGCAAGACCAGCAAGGGGTTGGGACTTTCCAACTTGCTCTGCTGACTGTCCTGGCTTTCACAAGCAGAAAGCAAAGTCAGCCCTCCCAGCCAAGTCAGTGCCCTTAATTTAAACCTACACCTATGTTAATGGCTAACTCGGGATGGGAGAGCACGAGAGACACTGCCACATCAACGTGGCTTTTGGCTTCGTGGGACAAGAAATCTCTGCAGAGGCTGTTCCTGACGTAGGGCTGAGACTGGGCACTCCCAGGAACAGCTGCAGCCACTGGAGGAGCTTCTGGCTCACAGATGTTGTCACTGTCACTGGGTCGGAATGCCACTGCCTCCTCCATCCCCTTCCCTTGCGGTGACAAGTCAGCTGGGGCAGGAGAAAGATTCCATGAGGGCCTGTGGCTCACTGCTCACAGCCACACGGAACTGAGCTGAGTGGCACGTGGATTTGCCTGTCCTGCCCTTCCCCAGAGGTCAGAACAGCACATCAGCTGTGCCAGGGGAAGTTTGGAGTGGATACCAGGAAAAAGTTCTTCCCCCACAGGGTGGTCAGGCATTGGAACAGCGTCCCCACACAGCAGCAGTCATTAGCCCCAAGCTTGGCCAGAGCTCAGGGAGCCTTTGGACAACACTCTCAGGCCCAGGGTGGGATCCTTGGAGCTGTCCTGTGCAGGGCCAGGAGTTGGACTTTGTTGCTACTAGCAGATCCCCTTCCACTCAGTATTGTATGATTCTAC
The DNA here is from genome assembly GCA_013398075.1 of Notiomystis cincta. NCBI lineage: Eukaryota > Metazoa > Chordata > Aves > Passeriformes > Notiomystidae > Notiomystis > Notiomystis cincta. The sequence goes on along the minus strand of VZRX01004078.1, from coordinate 36,596 downwards.
TTTTAAAGCTGGTGAAGCAAACAGAGATGTCCTGCTCAGTCATTTCTGTCACAGCCAACTGCCCCCAGCTCCAGGACACCTCAGGCACCCATCATGAACACCAACATGCCCCAGAAACCATTGGGGTCTTACCACCACCCTTCTCCTTCCTGCCCATAAAACAGCCAGGTGCCTTGTTGGAAGCACCAACACCAAGGAAACACACACAAGCCCACCCAGGGCAGTGGTCAGTACCAGTTTTGGCCCTCAAAAAGTCAGCTGTCCATCACACTGCTTCGTGAACCTGAGTTGTGCTGCCTCTGGAGGCAGCCTGAGTGTCCTCTCACCCCAAAAGGTTCTTTCAGACACAGCCAACTGCAGCAAGGGCAGCATATACACAGGGAGAGCCATGTTTAACTCTTGCTCATTTGTTTTGTGGTGGAATGAGGCTGGTGACAACAGATCAAACATGGGCACAGAGGCATCCACCCCACACCCAGCAGACAGCACCTCGGCAAGCTCTCTGCAGCCTCAGGAGAGCAAATTCCCAAGGGGAGGGGATGCCCCCCTCCCCCAGCACCGGCAGAGGTGTGGCAGAGCTGGTGCTCAGGCTGGGCTCCAGGCCTCCCACTGTGTGTTCTCACCTCAAAGGGAAAGTCTGTAGCCAGCAGTTCACACAGGCTGTCCGAGGAGCAGGGGAAGTTCTGCAGGCCCACGAATTTGTACTGGAAGAGTAAGAAAGCGTTAGAAGAGGCGACTGTCTGCTCTACAGGAGAGCAAGTTGCTGAATCCAGCAGTGGTGTGCAGGCAGCTAAGAAGGAAGCATCCAGCATAAAGGGTGAGGAACAGCTCCCACATACTCCTGATACCTTGTTTTCCCAAGCACCTAAGACTGCAGGAAGGAGTTTTCAGGAGACCTGACCCAGAGATGCTCTCCTAACCAAAATAGAAAATGATGACCTCCGGGCAGGATGCAAAGCAGACAGACGTCTGCTCCAGGCTGCTGGCTCAGCCAAGCCAATCTTTCCACCCAGGAAATGAAAGCTGAAATGACCCCCCCTTCATTAGGTAGTTATCTTCTGGCTATTCCTGTTGGGAGTCAGGACAGGATGTTCTCTGAACACAGACAGCCTCACTGCACTCAGCCCCATTTTATCACGGAGATGCTCAGCTCACAGGAGCTGCTCTGCTTGGCCGTGTCTGAGCAGACAAACCTCTCTTGTCTCTGCCCAAAAATCACGTCCCAAGCTGCTGGGGGCTCTAGGTCTGACCCCCTGTGTAAGTCTTCAAAGGAAGACTTTTCATTCTGGCTCAGCAGGGACTCTGGGTGGCAATCCAGCATTCATCCTGACAACTTCAATGATCAGTTTAAACAGAGGGAAGGCTTAAAGCTTTACAAACCCACAAGACTGCAAGAATAAACCCCATTGTAGTCAGGCTGCCAACCAACGCTGCTCCTGAAGAAACCACACTGGTTTTCCATTCCATTACAAGGGAAAGCTAAAAACAGCATGGAAGTTAGCTGATACCCTGCAGTGTGATCTCCCTCAGCACTTTGGATGGGGGAAAAAACCCCACTGAACTCATTTACAATATGCAGTGGTTCTATTTACATCCTGACCACAGCATCCCATTTCATCAGATGTACACTTTGAAGCCTGATCTCTGAGGGGAAAGGAAAGAAAGGGGAAAAGCTTCCACTTGTGAAAGAAACTGCTGAGGCCTGCTGAACAGCAGAGCTCACCCCCCCAGCCTCCTCCTCAGTACAAAAAGGACTTACCGGATTAATCCTGCTTTTCTCTCCCAGCCCTTCCTCCTCTTGGATTTTTGAGGAGAGCCAGAAGAATCTGAAGTCAGTCTGTGAAAGGAGGCAGAGTTAGTGAGCATTCACCACACATCACCTCACAGCATCTGCTGAGTGTCTTTGTTCCTCTCTGCACTCACCTGGCAGATGTACAAACTCCATTTCACCCGCAGCACCAACACCCCAAACCCTGCTACTCCCCCCAAAAGATGCCCACAGTTATCCAGCAGCCCCAAAGCTGTAAAGATGCTGCTCCTCAGGAGAAATATCCACCTTCTGCAGAGCGAGCTACATGCAGTGCTGGAGTAAAGCAGCTCGGGGAGCGACAGGGAGGGCAGGGACTCCGTACCTGGCAGTCATAAACGGGGTGTCCTCTCCAGCACATCACGTCCAGGATATAGTAGGTCTGCTTGGCCTCGCTGTAGATGCAGTCCAGGATGCTGTACACTGCACACACAAACACAGAGGGGTCCAGACCTGCTCCAGACACTGCCCAACCCAGCCAGCAAACACCAGGTCACAGCTCTCTGACACTAATCCTGCCCTCATGTGAGACTGCAGGGTGCAGAGGGATCCCCTCCTGCTAACACAAACTGCAACCACAAACAGCCTTGAGCTTGAGGAGTCCCAGAGGCACAACAAGCTAGGGCAGGTTTCAGGAAATGGCATTTGCCAGACAATAAGCCTCCTTTTTCAGGGCAAAAAAAAAAAGAATTCCAAGAGGTATTAAGGAAGATGACACCATACAGAGGTCTCTGTTAGAGGACAGAGAGGATGTCAGGGTCTAAGAGTGTCAGTCAAACAGGCAGCTTATTAAAAGATGTGGCAGGACACGGGGCAATGGTTTTAAACTGGAAAAGGGCAATTTTAGATTAGATGTTAGCAAAAAACTCTTCCCTGGGAGGGTGGGGAGACCCTGGCACAGGGTGCCCAGAGCAGCTGCAGCTGCCCCTGGATCCCTGGAAGTGTCCAAGGCCAGGCTGGACAGGGCTTGGAGCAATCTGGTTTAGGGGAAGGTTCCCTGCCCTTTGCAGGGCAGTGGAACAAAATGAACTTTAAGGTCTCTTCCAGCCCAAACCATCTGGGGATTCTGTGTGCTTATCTAGCACAAAGACATCTGGTATTGTTCCCACCTAGTTATCTCCAGAGATACAGAAACAGGCCTGAAGCTGACCCCCTCCCAGCAGGAAAGAAGGGCACAGCTGTGTGACTTGGGGGAGCTGGAGGAACAGCACTGGGCCTGCCAGCACACAGACTCCCAGGGAGAGTGTCTCTGTCCCAAGTGCCTCCTCACACCTGTACCTTTGTCACTGGTGGAGTTGTGCCTGTTCCCGCCCGGCAGCAGGGATGGGAACCTGTTGACACAGAAGCCACTCTTGGTGTAAGCTGCTGTTGTGCCCTGTGGGGAAAAGAGGAGGGAAAAATCCCAGTTCATCTTGGCTGGGAATGGGTCCAGGTCCTCTAGCAGCTGGTGGAACCCCACTTACCCTGGAGGCCACGACAAGAGCCCTTTTCCCGACGGGACACACCACCACAACCCACTCCTGCTCCAGATCTGCGGGGACATCCACCAGCCACTCTGACAGCATCAGCTGTGGAGAGTCCAGGGAGAAGAACCAGTCACTGACAGCCCTCCTGAACTCGTGCACAACAAACAGCCCAGGGATAAAGCAGGCAGCTCTGGACTTTGTTTGACAGCTACGCTGGGTGCTTCAGAGGCAGCTGGCACTGCTTGTCACCCCCAAAAGAGCTCCTTCCCTCCCCCCTAACGGAGTCCAGCCTGCCCAACACATTCTTCCCCAAGTCCTTCTCTCGCTTCCCAGCTGCTGACTGAGCTTCAGACCACAGCACAGGGCTCACAGCACAGGGCTCACAGCCCTTGGCTGGGCACCCCACACCTTGATTCCCACTCCAGCACTTCATTTTTAAAAACAGGGCTTAGAGACTCCAAAATGTTAGGACTGAAGAGCCTGGACAAGCTGACCTCTTCAGAGGTTGCCTAAATGGCTGTGTCATCTAGGGCCGATACAGCACCTAGGCTGATAAAACCCAGCTGAGTTTGCCCTTCTTTCCTTCCCAAACACTGGGAAAGACAGAAATCTTCAGCTGAATACTGCCTAACAGGGTATTCATGCTACAAGCTGAGCTGAAATCTCCTCAAGTAGAGAGCACGGTGACGCAGGGTTAATGGTTGGAATCAACGACCTTCGAGGTGATTCTAAAGCACAGCGGGACCCCATCTCCACCTGTTTCCCATTTGAACTCAAGGTGTGTGGAGGTGAACACAGCTCCTCTGCGAGCCCCGAGCCGGGCAGGACGCACTCCTCTCAGCCCCCAAAAGGCCGTCGCCGCGGCCCCAAACCCCGCGCATCCCTGCCCACAGGCACAGCTCGCCGCGGGGCCACAGACGGCTCCTCACCTGGTTGGCGTAGCGCTTGGGCAGCTTTTTGCCAGCATCCACGTCCATCGCCTCTTCCTCCGCATCTTCCCCTTCTCTCTCCTCGTCCTCGCTCTCCCCCCCCGCCCAGTCGTCCTCCGCCAGCCTCCTGGCATGGTTCACGTAGTCCAGCCGCCTCCTGGAGCCGAGGAAACAAGGCGGCGGGGAGCAGGTCACCCACGGCACACGCGGCGCGGGCCGCTCCCCGCCGGCGCCTCCGGGGCGCCCCAACG
>VZRX01004078.1:0-31294 GCA_013398075.1 Notiomystis cincta | reverse complement strand
TTGGCCGGGGGGAGCGCGTTCCGCTGGCTGCCCCCCTCTTCCCGGCCCGGGACCGGCCATGGCGTTGAAAGCCAGAGCGCTTTACAACTTCCAGAGCGAAAACAAAGAGGAGATCAGCATCCAGGAGAACGAGGAGCTCGTCATCTTCAGCGAGAACTCCCTGGACGGGTGGTTACAGGGCCAAAACAGCCGTGGGGAGACTGGCCTCTTCCCTGCTTCCTACGTCGAGATCCTCCGCTCCCGGTCGGACTCCAACTACACGGACTATTCCAGCAGCCCGGTCGGCTCCCCTGGGCACGATTCCTCCTTGTACTCGGCGTCCCCCAACCCCGGCATCTCCTACCAGGGCAGTTTTGAGGATGATGACGACGACGACTGGGATGACTGGGACGACGCGTGCACGGTGGTGGAGGAGCCCCGGAGCGCGCCGGGCACCAACGGGCACCCCTCGCCCAGCCTGCCGTACCCGGCGGCCTACGGCCACCACCAGCACGCCGGCTACCGGCCCAAGCCGGTGCTGGAGAGGCAGGACAGCATGAGCTCCTCCAAAAGGGGCAGCGTGGTGGGGAGGAACCTCAACCGCTTCTCCTGCTTCGTCCGCTCCGGGGTGGAAGCCTTCATCCTGGGCGACGTGCCCCTGATGTCCAAGATCGCCGAGACCTACTGCATCGAGATGGGCTCCAGAGGCCCGCAGTGGAGGGCCAACCCCCACCCGTTCATCTGCTCCGTGGAGGACCCCACCAAGCAAACCAAGTTCAAGGGCATCAAGAGCTACATCTCCTACAAGCTGACCCCCAGCAACATCAACTCGCCCGTGTACCGGCGGTACAAGCACTTCGACTGGCTCTACAACCGCCTGCTGCACAAGTTCACGGTGATCTCGGTGCCCCACCTGCCCGAGAAGCAGGCCACCGGCCGCTTCGAGGAGGACTTCATCGAGAAGCGCAAGCGGCGCCTGATCCTCTGGATGGAGCACATGACCAGCCACCCTGTCCTCTCGCAGTACGAGGGCTTCCAGCACTTCCTCTGCTGCCGCGACGAGAAGCAGTGGAAGCTGGGCAAACGCCGGGCGGAGAAGGACGAGATGGTGGGCGCCAGCTTCCTCCTCACCATCCAGATTCCCACAGAGCACCAGGACCTGCAGGATGTGGAGGACCGCGTGGATGCCTTCAAGGCCTTCAGCAAGAAGATGGATGACAGCGTCCTGCAGTTGACCAACGTGGCGTCCGAGCTGGTGCGCAAGCACGTGGGGGGCTTCCGCAAGGAGTTCCAGAAGCTGGGCAATGCCTTCCAAGCCATCAGCCATTCCTTCCACATGGACCCTCCCTACAGCTTGGATGCCCTCAACAACGCCATCTCCCACACGGGCAAGACCTACGAGACTGTGGGGGAGATGTTCGCTGAGCAGCCCAAGAACGACCTGTTCCTCATGCTGGACACTCTCTCCTTGTACCAGGGGCTCCTCTCCAACTTCCCGGACATCATCCACCTGCAGAAAGGTAAGGAGGCATCCTTCTCCCCAGGAACGGTGGCCCCATGCGAGTGGGAATGGTGTGGCAAGTGGGATGGGGATGCAATGGGGAAGTTCTTTGTTGGGCCATGAAGGGAATGAGGAATGAGGCTGGGAATGAGGGTGGGAACCACTGCCTATGCCTCTTAGGGAGGCAGCGTGGTCCCTGCTGGCACAGCCCTCCAGTCACCCCAGCCTGGGAGAGTCTGCCAGGGTTCTTGGGTCCAGAGTCTGCCCCTGTGATGCTGTGGGCTCTGGTGTGGTGCTACCCAAAGCCCTGGCTGGGGGGGTCATCACAGATGTCACTTCCCCAGAGCATAAGCAGGAGCCAGCACTGCTGCTGTTGGCTCTGGGGTGACCTGCCCGGCACCTCTTGTGCATCCCCACCCACTGCCACTTGTCCCTCCTCATCCTCCTTTCCTGCTGCTAAGGCAGTGGGTGGGTGGCCAGCGGGGATACCGGAGCTTGCTCTGCCGGGGCTGGGACATGGCTGGACATGGCCTTGGGTGGGTCAGAGGGGCCGAGGGGACTGTGCAGAGCAGTGGAATAGAGGACACACTGAGCCTCTGGGGACAACCAGGGTCGCACTTTCCAGGAGTATGTCCCTGCACCTGCAAGCCCTGCACCTCCATGCCCCCCCAGGGCATCAGAGCTCCCCATGTATTTGTCCCGGTTCCATGGATTTGGTGGGATCAGAGTCGGGGAGAAGTGTCTGTTGTTCTCTCCTGGGGCAGGCGGCAGGCAGGGAGGGTTCGGTGTCCCTTTGCACCCAGGCAGCCACCGGTGTCGGAATGGGGCTGAAGTCCACACTCCTCCCAGCCCAGCTGCCCGCAGCAGGGAGGGGACACCCACAGCAGTGTCCCCAGAGTCTGGAGGACATGTTTTCCCCAGGGTGAAGCCAGACTGTCTGTGTCCAAGCATCCAGGGATGTCTGTGCATCACTCCCCATCCCTGGGGGAGGCTGGGAAGGCAAAGGGGGCAGGGAGGATTCAATCCTGCCCGGGCAGCTTCCTTGCCTTTGCTCTGAGTGTTGTTTACCCACGGAGAGGGGCTGGATCCCGTCCGGAAGCGAGGCCGCGTGGGCAGAGCGGAAGGCAGGATTTGGCCTCCAAACTTCGCTTCTTCCTTCTCCTCCTCCTCCCCTCTGGGAGCAGGGCTGGCTCAGCGGGAGCACTGTAACCCCGGGTCTGGTGCTCCCAGCAAAGGGCAGGGAGAAGGGAAAAAGGTCCAGTGCGGGCCAGATCCTGTTTTTAGTTTTTTAGCCTCTGTGCTAATGAGGGGGAGGAATGCAGGGCTGGAGCCAGGCAGAATTCTTTCGAAACCGAGCTGTAAAAAAACATGGAAGGAGAGGGAAAAACTGGTGTCAGAGCATCAGCTGCCTCTGGGAGTGGGAGATGCCTTCCCAGCTGAACTCCAGACAGCATCACATGCCCTTTCCACATCCTGGTTCACTGCTTCCTGGGCTGCAGTCTCCCAGGGCTTGCTTCTGACCCCCCATTCATAGAATGACATAGAATATTTGGAGGGCAGGCTCGGCTGGGGTGCCTGACTGTGCTAACACTGTCCCACATCAGCTTTGCACCCCAGGCCTTGATTCACAGCACTCCAGGAGCCCAGACCCTCAAACTCAGTTATACATGAGGCTGACTGCCCAGGGGTGGAATGGAAAAAGAGCTGGGAACGCCAGAGTCCAAAGGGAAAATGCTTCCAATCTTGGTCTGCCTGGAGGAGAGGGATGGCTTTGATGGGCAGGGGGAGATGCAGCCATATCCCTCCCTTACACGGGGCAGGTCTGTGCCTCTGCTCTGGGGCCGGGCCGGTGCACAGATCCTCTGACGCTGCTCCCTGCCCCGCCAGGCGCCTTCGCCAAGGTGAAGGAGAGCCAGCGCATGAGCGACGAGGGCAGGATGGACCAGGAGGAGGCGGACGGGATCCGCAAGCGCTGCCGCGTGGTGGGCTTCGCCCTGCAGGCCGAGATGAACCACTTCCACGAGCGGCGCGTGGCCGACTTCAAGAGGATGATGCAGTCCTACCTGAGGCAGCAGATCGTCTTCTACCAGCGCGTCAGCCAGCAGCTGGAGAAGACGCTGCGCATGTACGACAACCTCTAAGGGCTCCTCCCGCTCTGCCCGCGGCCCCCGGGCCTCCTCGGGCTGGGACAGGCTGGGAACGGACGGGAACTCCTCACGCTAGTGACCAAATGAATTTGGGCTTTCTTCCCCCTTCCCGGGCTGGCAGGGAGGGGCTCGCCCGCGGGCTGGCCGTGCCACCTCTTTCTTTCCCTGGGGACCTCCCACCCCGCCACGGGTCTGGCGGGAGCGTGGGGGGTCACAAGAGGGACAGACGTGGAGGGAACGGCGCTGGGCTCTCTGCCCAGTGATTTTTAGCTTTCCGAAAAAACCCACTCTTCTGGAGCAGGGGTGGGTGCATCCCAGCCCACTGGGAGAAGAAATCCAAGCGGTCGACATTTTGCACACTAAAAGCTTTTCTGATGGAAAAAAAAAAAAGAGAGAAGAAAAGAGATCTTTATTTGGAAGAGATTTTTTTGTTTGTCACGAGATATTTTCAATATTTTCCATTTTTTTCTGCAGCATTTTTACCGATCAGTTTTTAACTAGATGCACAGAGGCAAGGAGAAATCTCTTTCTCAAGAGATGGCTGCTGACTGAGAAAAGGGAGAAAAAAGGAAAAAAAAGGGAAAAAAAATAGCCCCACAGCCTTTTCAATAAAATCATTGGTAGAAAAAACACCCACCTCCTTCCCAGAGATGTCTGTGGAAAACAGAGCTGCTCCAGGATCCCGGGAAAGGCTTTGCCTGAGCATCCCCTGGCTTCCAGCCAGCTTTGAACATCCCTGTGCTGCGAGGGGAATGACCCCGGGAGAGGTTCCCACAGCAGCCACCCTCCTACTCTCTAAACAACCACCTGGGGGCAAATCCTGCCCCGCTCTGCCCTGGCCGGGACAGTGTGCCGCTGCCTGGGAGACAGCAGGGCTGGCACGGGGGCCTTGTTTTTGAAGGGAAATGGCTGGGATAAATCACAGCAAGGAAAGTTAGGGCCGCCTTGGCCTGGCTCCAAGGATAAAATTAGCCCCGGCATGCAGGCCAGCGGGGTATTGTTAAACTAACAGCGACGCTGGGAATGCTGCGGGCTGCGCTCCATCCTCCCGGAGCCCTCCCCGGCCCCAGCCTGCAGGGATGAGCGCTCTGAGGTCCAGCCCGGCACGCAGCCTCTGTCCAGGCAGGACGTGCTTCCTCCTGCATCCCCCAGCCAGGGCAGGCCCCTTCGCCACGGCCCCATCCCACCCTGACTCCATCCCACACCAGGCCCACCCTCGCCATGTCCTGCCTTGGCTCCGTCCTACCCCGTTCCCATCACGCTCTGGTACCATCCCACCCCAACCCCAGCCCATCCCAGCCCAATCCTACTCTACCACAGCTCCATTCTAGCCTGGCCACATCCAACCCTGCCCCTGTTCCACTCAATCCCATCCTACCCAGGCTGCATCCTTACATGGCACCATCCCACCTCATTCCCATCCCAGTTCCATCCCACGCTGGCCCCATAGTATCCCAACCCCATCCTACTGCAATTCCATCCTCCCCTGGCCACATTCCACCTTGGCCCCGTCCCACCCTGGTCCCATCCCTGCCCCGGCCCTGTCCAACCTCAGCCTCATCCTAACCTGACCATGTCCTTCCTTGGCACCATCTCACCCCATTCATTCCCTCCTCATCCCAGCCCCATCCCAGCTCAGCAGCCGTGGGAATGGTGTCTATCCCTGTGCTAATCCTGCAGGAGTGACGGGTCTCCAGCCCCGCTGGCCATGCTCTGGATGACCGTGGTGGCCTTGGCCCCACATGGAGGCCAGAACATGTCCCTTCCCCCAGCCCTGCTCCCCCGGGAGCACAATGGGCACTGGGATTGAGCCTGCCACCGCCGTCCCCGGGCAGGCAGCCAGCCTCTGGCTCTGCAAGCAGCCTCCAGAGCTGAGCCAACATCCCAGCTCCCCTGGACCTGGCTGGGCAAGGGGATCCCCTGCCTGGGGTGCCCTGTGGCAGCTCGGTCCCTGGGATGTCCTGAAGATGGGGTGTGCAGCTGGAGCAGGGAGACATCCAGGGAAGAGGAGTTCATTGTCCACTCTGGTGTCCTGGCACGGGGACAGGGATGGGCTAGGGTCCCTGTGAGCTGCATGCACCCCTTCGGAAGGCTGGGCCTCAGTTTCCCCAAAGGTGGGCCTGTGCTCTCTGTGGTCCTTCAGCATCCACAAAGGCCTTCCTGCTCCACCATCCACCCCTTCTGTACCCTCAAGTCTGGACCACACTCCCAGGACACAGCAAATCCATTGTCTGGAACCTGTATTCCATTAGCATTCCTGCCTTTTCCTTCTGCCACCTGGCAGCAGGCAGCTGGGCCTTCACTGCCCAGCGTCTGCCTTGGCCAGCTGGGGGGTTGAGCATCCTGCAAATGTGCCAAGGTTTGGAGGACAGAACCAGCTCTGAGCGTTTCAGTGACTGTCCCAGGGTGCAGGATGATGGTGGGGAGGAATCTGGGGGTGTACACAGTGCTTTGCATGCCCCAACAGTGTCTATCACTGCCTGTTATCAGTGACACGGGCTGTTCCCTGCTCCCACAAGAGAAAAATCAGGGCGTGGAAGGGCTGAGAGGAAACACCAGGGACACGGAGCAGATCCGTTTCCTCCTCCCACTTCCCAAGGCTGCTCCTGCGTGGGAAAGCCAAGGCCGAGGCACTGTGTGAGTCCTGCCAGTATTGACAGCAGGGTCGGGAGGTGGCAGCAGCGATGGTGGCTGGAGCATCCTCCCCGGAGAGCACTGCAGCCAGCACCGTGACTGCCTCTGTTCCTGCCTGTGGCTTCCCAGAGCTCTTCTCTTGCTTCTTCTCTTTGGGCCTCCTTCCACCGTGGGAAGAAAACTTTCTGAGCTCTGGGAGACCTGGGTTTGCATGTGGGCCGGGCTGTCAGGCTGTAGGGAGAACCTGCATCCAACCCCTGTGCACGTATCCTGAGCCCAGCAAGGTGCTCCAGGGTGGGCAGAATCAGCCGTGTCCCAACAGCTGGAGGGCGAAGGATGGGAATGCTGGGACAAGCTGAGCTGCTGCTCAGAGCCTTGTCAGCCACTTGGATACACCCACGAGCGCTCAGTAACTCGGGATCAGCCACCAAAGGAGCGCAGTGACCCAACCCAGCTCCTCCCATGCAAGGGGGAGCGCAGGGTGCAGCTGCCGGCGGGGCGGCTGGGCAGGACGGGGCTTGCTGTGCACGGCACGTTGCCGGCACACGCCGGCAAGGGGGGTGGAGAGGCACAGCTGCCAACGGGGAGCAGGGAGCACTCCTGGGGGAGCGGGGAGAAGTCCTACCTGCCCATCAGGGTCAGCAGCAACTCGGGGGATGGAGCCAAGTGGAGTTTCACTGCCACCCCCAGCATGTCAGGAGGTGGATGAGTGTGTGCCCACGTAGAGGAGTGATTCCAGGCGGATGCAGGTGGGAGGACACAGGCATGGATCAGGGCAGAGGGAGACAGCTCAGCCTGCCAGCTCCAATCTTTTTAATTGCTGCGCTTCTCAAATATTTCCGAAGCATGACCCTGAGTCGGCTCCTCCAGGCAAAGATACGAGCGCCAGCTGGTTCCCTTGGCTGTGGCTATAAATGCTCCCTGCTGGTCCCAGCCCGGGGAAATTATGGGGGATCAATGGTGTCTGTTTTAGGGAATAAGCTGGGAATCAGCTTTAATGGGGGTGTGTCAGCCCTCCAGGTTTCCCCTGCCCTCCGAAGCCGGTGTGATGCTCAGGTCAGACCCTGTCTCGGCTCTCCATGCCAGCCCGGATTCCCTCTCTCCGGCCCCTGGGAAGGTGCTGAGCGTGGGGAGGTAGGTCCTGCACTGCCAGGGAGCTGTGTCTCTGGGTGTGTTGTTTGTGCAGGAGGGGTGGGGAGCCCATGCTCTGGGATGTGGTTATCCCTCCGTCATTGTGTGTCTGCCTTGGAGTTGCTGGGTGTGGAAACAGAGGTCAGGCTCAATTTGTCTGAAATTTAAATTGCAGCTGGGCTGGGGAGCCGCGGCAGGCATGGGGGATGCTTTCTGGTGTCCTCACCGCTCCATACTTTCCCGGGGACCTGGGCATCTCCTCTGGCCCCGCAGCGGAAATCCCTGTGCTCTGTCTCACGTGGGCAAGGTGGTGGGAGAGACGCCAGGTTCCCGGGGCCAGCGCTGTCCCCGTGTGGGTTTGTCTGAGGTGCTCCCAGGGTGACGTTCCAGCTCTTCCCTCGGGCTCCATCCCGTCCTGCCGGGCTTGCTGCCAGCTGAGCCTGTTCTGCAGGCTGTGGGCATGACTGGCCCGAATCAGACAGGCACGTAGCAGGGAGGGAAGGCTCCCGGCATCCCGGGGCACTGGGCTTGGCTTGGAGCCGAGTGGAGGTACTGAGCCTCAGCACACTGTGCAGCTGGCAGCCTCGGGTCGAGTTTTCCATACAGGACAGCTCCCAGGAGGACCTGACCCCCGTTTCACCTGCCTTGGTGTCCTCCTGCCCTTCCAGGAGACTGCTCCTCATCATCTGCCATCAGGCAGCGTGACCCGTGCTCCTGAGGGGACCCGGGATGCTGCTCCTGGCTCCCTGTGAAGTCCAGAGCATCTCCTGGGGCTGGTGAGAGCTGCCAGGGAAGTTCTGGGACAGAGAGGCAGGAACCCTGGGACCATAACTTCCCAAAACAGAGTGGGGCTGCCTGCCTCAGCTCAGGGGGGTTCCTGTGCTCGCCCCCAGGAGAAGTGTGGACAAGGCTGTTCCAAGGTCCTGCAGCTGTTGTGGTCCAGAGCAGTGGGGGATTCTGGAGACAAGTGATGCTTACGGGGTCCCGGTCCCCTGTGCTGGCCTGAAGCCCTGCTGGGAATAAAGTCCCACATTTGTTGAACCCCTGCATTTGCATGGCTAAAGCTTCCCGGGGGAGAAGGGGAAAGGGAGGGGGGGTGGCTAAAGCCAAAGGATCCAACCTGCCCTGGGTGGATTCTTTGTTTGCATTTGAATAGGTGCCTGGAAACTGGTTCAAGTCACCGGAGCTGTGGCAGCCTCCCCTCCTGCTCTGTGTCCGTCCCTGCCTTCGAGCCCCAGTGCCTCCAGCTCCTGCTGAAACCTGACCTGAGAGCACGGTGCTGGTGTTATTAATGGAGGAGAGGTGTTGGATGCAGCCTGTCACAGGTGGGATGGCTGTGGGGTTATGGCCCCCTTCCTTCTTCCCGAGATGCTCTCCAAGGACTCTGGGGACAGGCTGGGAGAACTGGGGTGTTCACCTGCAGAGGAGAAGGCTCTAGGGAGATCTTAGAGCCCCTTCCAATGCTGGAGAGGGATTTTGGACGAGAGCCTGGAGTGACTGGACAGGGTGGAACGGCTTCCCAGTGCCAGAGGGCAGGGATAGGTGGGATATTGGGAAGAAATTCGTCCCTGTGAGGGGGGGGAGGGCCTGGCACAGGTTGCCCAGAGAAGCTGTGGCTGTCCCTGGATCCCTGGAAGTGTTCAGGCCGGGTTGAATGAGGCTTGGAGCAACCTGGGATAGTGGAAGGTGTCCCTGCCCATGGCAGGAGGGTGGAACAAGATGACCTTTAAGGTCCCTTCCAACCCAAACCATTCCATGGTCTTCCCTGAACCTCTGCTAGCTTTATAGCCAGCTTGGCAGGGAAGGGTGCCAGGGAAGCCAGAGGGCCTGGACAGGAAACTTCTGAGCTTGCTTGGGCTGTGGTTTGTGTTTCATGTCCAGGCAGGAGCCCACCTGGACCCTCAGCCCTTCCTCAGCTGGGTGGGTGGCAGTGGCAGCACTGAAGCTGCATCTGATCCTGCAAACCCTGAATAACCCAGTCCTTCAGTTCTGAGGATTTAAACCCTGCCAGCAGAGCTCGGCCCCGGGGAGCTGCCGTCCGCGCTGCCGTTTTCCAGGTTACTGCCTGTCCTCCCCTGACCTCAGGAAGTGGATGTTTCCCAGCAGCGGGAATACAACCACAAGCCTTAAAAATAACCTGGTTCGCTTTCAGAGTTCCTTACAAAATAGGCCACGTTCCTTCTATTTAATCCCTGGGCACACGGCGAGAATCGTTGGGAAGGAAAACACAGCGATGCTTCCAAGGCTGCCCTCGGTGGATGGAGGTGGATGCAGCCCCCATCCCTCCCTGGGGATATGTAATTAGTGAAGATAATAGAAGTGTGTGTTCTAATGAGACGGGGGAGGTGCAGAGCTGTGATCTGGAGTCAATGGCAGAAGTTGTCACAACCTTTCAAGAGCAGCACGGCCCTGGCAAGCTCCCAGCTATGGCGTGGGCAGCATGGTCACCCTGACCCCATTTCACAGAGGGGAGAGGGTGTAATTTGCCTCTGAGCAGAAGGAAACATCATTTTTCCCTCTAGATGAGGCAGGAGGAAGGTTTTGGGGGTGGGGAGCAGACATCCACCAGCCGCCCCCTTGGGCCAAGCGGGCTCAGAGGTGCCGGGTTTCCACTGTGCCCTGTGCTGTGGGGCAGGGGGACACGAGGTGCCTGCCTGCACCCTGATGGCTTTGGGTGCCCATGAGATGTGCCAGCACCAGCTGGGCAGGTGTGATTTACTGCTCAGCAAAGGTTTGGCACCATAAACCCAGACAGGAAAACTGCTGGCATGATCCAGGCAAACATCCCAGCTCTGCAGCAGCCTTGGAATGGGACCACACAGGGTCATTGTTCAGGGAAGGATCATGTGGTGGGTTTTACCTTGGGTGAGAGGGGTGCAAGTGGTCCCCCGTGGTCCCTGGGGGCTCCCATCAGACATGTGTGAGCAGGATGTGCCCCGTGATGAGATTCCCAGCTGGAGCAGCACAGGGTATTATTGTTGGGTCCCATCCTGAGCTCAGCGCTCAGTTTTTCCTCTGCCCTCCCTCAGACAGTTTCTATTTAAGTTTTTAGGACTCCAGGCTGGGGAAAATTTGAGCAAGAGCCCAGAATATGGACCATTACCTCCAAATGTCGCTCAGCAGCTTAAAACAGGCCTGGCAAGGGAGACAGCTTAGGAAAACAGTGATGCACCTCGGAAAAGGCACTTTATTCTGTTTACTTCTGCCATACTGGAGTATACAGTGGAAAACCGCGCCGGCTCCACTTCTCTGCTCTGCTCTCCTCTCTGGTTTCACACTGCCCAGGTGAGCTCCAGCCATCCCTCCCTGCCAAGGGCATCCTACCTGTTGTGCAACCCCCCCAGGGCTCGGTGCAATTGCCTTCATGCAGCACACGGCAAGCAGAGAAAGAGCGAGCGAGGAGGGTATTTTTCCAAGTGGGTGGGGACTCCTAAATTCCCCTGGCATTGGCCACAGAATATTTTCCGAGCCTCTGCTCCAGTGTCTCAGCCCGCCTAGCCCTGGGGAATTTGGGCAGCTTCATCCCCAGCCTGACTCAGCGCGAGCTGCTCCTCATCCTCCCTCTCTTACCAAAAGCTGTGAAAAGCACTCCTGTGGTGACTCTGCTGCCTTCGAAGGAGCTACCACTGGACCAGCCTGGGTGGCTCTGTGGGGACCGTTGTCATCAGGTCCCCCCCAGCACTGTGGCCTCCATCAGGTGGCCCAAACAAGCACCCAAAGTCAGCGATTCCCAGCGATGCTCAGGAATTTTGCCTGTCCCCAATTGCTTATGCAGTGCCCCCCTCCCCTGCCCAAAGGAGATGTGGGGCTACAGGGTGGGCTGGAGCAGCAGCCCCTGTATCCCCAGGGCCCTCCTGCATCTGTGGGATGCCAGCTCCCAGGGAGGAGGAGGAGAGCTGGGAGGAGGTGGATGGTGGTACTGCAGGAGGGGCTGGATGCCCAGGTGGTCTCGTCCCACCGCACCTGAGCCCTTCACACCCAGTACTGGTTGTTTTTCAGCGGGGGGTTGGAAGTCCGGCAGTACTGGAGGAGCTCGGGGTCTGGAGGTGCCCCAGAGCCTGTGCCCGGGGGCAGGGGACCCGTGCCCTTGCCCTCCAGGGTGGAGACAGTCGTTAGGGGGATGCTTTGGCTGGGGTCTGTCCTCCGGAAGGTCTCGTGGTCTGGCACAGCCCCGTTCTTGGCCTTGGAGGCGGGAGTGCCCTGGACGTGGTGCTTCCCCGTCTTGTTGCGCTTGTGCAGGTAGAAGAGCAGGGGCAAGATGAGGGCCAGCAGCAGGAAAATGAGGCAGATGGGGATGATGATGCTGAACATGTTGGCCTCAATGAAGCTGAGGAAGGTGCCCCCCGCCCCAGGGCTGGGGCTGGTGGTGGCACTGGGGGCCAGCCAGGCAGTGGGGGGCACGCCCAGCTCGCTGGCATTGGAGCTGCTCCGCGCCGTGCCGTGGGGCGCTGGGGGCGAGGGTGCCAGCGGGACCGTGAGCAGGGTGACACCGTAGGATTTGGAGGCGTTGTAGGGCTCGATGCTGTACTCCAGGGATGCCAGTGCCGGCGGCACGCCGACAGCCACCAGCTCGAAGACAAAGCCGTCCCTCTGCAGGCGCTGTTGGGTGTCCCCAGCATCTGGCACCTCCAGCCCCACCAGCCCTTGCTCCAGCTCGCTCTGGCTGAAGGTTTCGATTGGGGAGGTGGGTTGTCCTGGATCCCTGGATACCCTCACAAGACGGCTGGCACGGGGCGCCCTGAGGACCTTGAAGGCCGGGACGCTCTTGGTGTGGTTGGCCAGCTCACTGGCATCGAGGACACTGGTGTCCAGGAGGGCCGTGGTGCCTCGGGGCCACAGGCTGCCCGGCCGGGTCTTCACCGCAGCACGGACAGTCACGTTCACCACCCCGGTCCTGTTTCCTGCCCGCGAAATGGCCACGAACTGGAAGTCGTCCTCGGGTGACGTGAGGTCGCTGAAGGTGAACGTCACCTCCCTGCGATCCAGCTGCCTCTGTGAGAAGCCCCGTGATGGCTTTTGGTTGACTTGCACCTGTCCAAACCTGGGGTCCCTGGTGATCCTGTACAGGACATTACCTGCCCCTCGAGGTGCGGCACCCAGCAGGTGATGGTGGGACACAAGGGCCCTGTTCAGGTCTTGGGGCACCTCCAGCAGTGTTGGGCTGGCAGTGGTGCTCAGGGCAGGCAGCACCTCGATCTCCAGTGAGGTCTGGATGGGTGGGTGGTGGCCACTGGAGAGCCTCAGGGCTAAGGACCCTGGGGCACGGCTCCCAGTGGCAACAAACACCACGCGGCCAGCGTTGACGTCTGCTTGCGTGAAGCGGCTGATGGGCTCCTGTGGGTTCTGTGCACTGGCCAGGTGGCCAGCAAGGGGTCTCTGGAGGACGCTGTACACCATCTCCTGTGGGGACACCAGCGGGTCTGCCACATCCAGGAACTCCTGTGACAAGGTGACCACGGAGCCTGGCGGGACCCGCAGCACTTCTTGCCGCTTCACCACCCGCGGTGACGTGGCGCTGCTGGTGACCGTTACGTTGAACGCTTCAGAGATGACCACCCCATCCTGAGGAGGACGGACAGACCGCTGTTCCCGGGGCTGGAGCCAAGCCTTAAAACTGAAATGGTCTTTGGAGATGCTGTCCCCACCATGGGCGTACACCAAACGCCTCGCTGCCAGGTCTGACTGCAGGAAAAACGGCCGTGACTGCTCCAGAGGCACATCAGCCACCAAGAGCTGTCCATGAGCCGGTGGCTCCGTCACCAGGAAGACAACATCATATCCAGCCCTCTCAGGGACCAGGATTTGGCTCAGGAGGTTGGAGGCATCCAACACTGAGGTGTCAATCTCAGCCTGCTGAGCCCTTGTGAGCTGCAGACCTGGCAAGAAAAGGAATAAGAATCAACTCGTGAAAGTTGGTGACAGTTTGATGCAATGATGGAAGAAGGAATTGGATGCAGTTCTAGATGTCTGCTGTAACATATCAGCCATGGAAAACAGCACAGTGGTGTCTTCTTCAGACAAATGAGCCCTTCTGAAGAGCTGGTTTGTCCCATGCTTCCCCATCCTACCCTTACCTGCATTCTTCCAAAGCTGAGTCAAACGCTGGGGACAATTTTCCTCGAAGGAGATCAGGACGAGGAGGATGAAGGAATCTGAGATGGTCGTGGGAGTCACCACGCGGAAGCGGATGGCATCTTGGGCCAGCCAGAAGGGCTTGTCCGGCATCTCGTGCTGGTAGAAAATCAGCTTGCTGTCCACCTGAAAATTAAAAATAATATCCTTGATCTGCTCCCATCTTGACTCTGGGATGGAGCAACCAAGCTCTAATTAGGTCAGTAATGGAGGTTTTCACTAGCCACGGCAAGCTAGTCACCACTGAGAGCTCGTGGTGTTTCTCTACAAGGATGTGAAGTTGTGGATACCCCATTCCTGGAAGTGTCCAAGGCCAGGTTGGACAGGGCTTGGAGCAACCTGGGATAGTAGAAGGTGTCCCTGTGCATGGTGGGAGGGAACCAGGTGACCTTTAATCTCCCTTCCAACCCAAACCATTCTGTGAGTCTGTGATGTTTCTCCCAGCAATTAGGGGAACTGAGGCACAGAGGAAGGGTTGAGCTTGCTCAGCATCCTCCAAGGGTGAGTGTAGCACAGAGGAGCTTCCAGGGAGGCTAAACCTATGTGTTTCTGAGTGATGGAATAAAATAAGACCCTTGCTGGGCCCTGCAAAATTTGGCCCCACATGAGAAGATTTTTTTCAGAGCAGGGATAAAAAAACCCTGCTTGGCTCTTCCCTTCAGCAGCAGCAGCCAGGCTGGCTGGCTCTGCAGCAGGGAGATGGCCTAGGAAAAGAGATTATAGCTCCCTCAGCCTCCCCCAGTGCTAAATCCAAGGCTGGGGCAGCAGCTCTTAATCCCTCTTAGCAGCTGTTGGCAGAGCTGGGAAAGTCACGGCACGGCTGAACCTTGCATTGCCTCCTGCCTGGGATCAGGTGCCTGTGGTGGCAGTGGGGTCAGACTGAGACCCCCACGCTGTGGTGGGGAGTGATGAAGGACTGTGTTTGGAGTTCTGAGGGGCTGGAGGAGTTGAAATCTCACCTGGGCTTGGGTGAAGTTCCTGATTTCCTCTCCCTGTGAGGTGGTCAGCCTGCCCAGGCGCGGGGCTTGCTCGATGCTGTAGTACAGACTGGTGGAGCTGGTGGGGCTGTTGCTCACCGCCTGCAGGTTCTGGCTGGTGATGGGCTGCAGGGCACCTGGAAAACACATCCAGTATGGATTTCAACCAGTCACCTTGCCACCCACCTGTAGCCTCTGCCACGGGCATCTCAGCAGTGCTTGGGCAAGGGTAGGAGGTCCAAGGGGGCCCCATCTGAACTGTGAGAATGGGGCACATGCTGGTACCCACCTGGGCAGAGAGTGAGGCTCTGCTTCCTGGCCAGGCTGATGACAGGCTCTCTCTGGGCCCTGATGAGGAAGAAGTGCCCAGGAGATAGGTTCTCGCCATCCCACAGGTCGAAGGCGAAGCCGCCATCCAGGGGTCCTGTGGAAAGCACAGACCTGGGCATTTGTGGGGGACAGAGGAGATGCAGCTCCCCATTAACCTGTGGTTAGCATCCCCTGTGGTGGCACAGTGTCCCCATCACCCTGGAGTGGTGTAGGGGCCTGGGGCACCTGTCCTGCCCTACCTTGGTGCACGAAGAGGATGAGGCCGCTGTCTATCTGGGCCTGAGTGAACCTCTGGACCTCAGCGCCGGGCGCTGACCTCAGCACGACCTTGCCGTTGGCTGGGGGCTGGATGGAGTAGGTCACCTCTTCCGCTGGGGAGTCCTCGTCCTCGGCACTCAGGATGTGGGGGCTGAGAACAGCCGTGGCACCTTCCCGCAGCTGGGGGAGAGCGAGAGGCTGCAATCCCCCCGGGATACCCCTGGCACCTCTCCCCGTTCTCCCATCCCAGCTCAGACCACTCTGCTGGGTGCCAGCGCACATCCCAGCCCAACAAGGGCGCCTTGTCTGCATCCCGGGTGCCGCCTCCATAGCCTGGCCTCTTCCCAGCCCTGCATCACCGCGGCCGTGTTTGCCAGCACGTGCCACGCAGCTGGGCCTGCGCCTCTGCACGGCCTGTGCTGGAGGGCGAGGGTGCCTCAGTTTCCCCAGTTCCTGGAAGTGGAAGAGGGCATGGTGCCCTGGGGCAGGGGCTGTGCCTCTGAGACCAGGGGAAGGGGTTTCAGTGGGGTGCACGGAGCTGCTGCTGGGTACACAAGGAGCACAAGCAGCCCCGTCTCTCCTGGGCTGGGTGTTTCTCCTCGCTCCTGCTCCTGTCCCCGTTCCTGGCCCACCGCCCCCTCACAAGGCTGCAGCAAGGCTCGCTGTCCCAGCAAACCCTCCAGGAATGACAAGTATGTGGCTGAGTTCAGAGCCACTGAGGAACTTCCCAGGACCACTTCCTCCCATCCGGTGGTGCCTGCCCTCCCGTGGGAACACCGCCACCCCAAAGCCCTGGCATCTCCCATCACCAGCTGGAGGCAACAATTTTACCCGCTCGTGACCCTGTGCCATATCTTGATCTTGGCAGACCACAGGGATGAATCTTGTGCTGCCAAACAGGTTCTGCCCACACAGCCCAGAGCTGCCCTTTGCCCTCAGGATGCCTTGAAATCATGGGGTGCACGGATGGAGCCGTGCCATGGCTCACAGGGGGTGGAGGAGTGGGATGTGCAGCATCCCACAGCATCATGAGGCTGAGACCTTGGAAATCTGCATCACAACACCCGGGCAGGCGCTGGAGGAGGTGCTCTGCTGGATGAGCTCTTTTCTGCTGTTTTCAGCTGGCCTAAGCCAAAACATTGCTTGAGTGGGTGTGGGTGCCGACAGAGAAATTAAATCCCTCAGCAGTCCCCACGGGATGGCAGAGGCAGGCTGGAAAACAGAGCTTGGGAGAGGCAGGGTGGGGGAAGTGCTGCTGGACACACAGCCGGGACAGGAGCTTCACTGTGCATGCACTGATTTTTTTGGGCTGCTTCCTCTCCCGGGCACCCACAGCAGTTAGAATTACAATCACACTGGGGGCTTGAAGCCAAAGAAAACTCCCTGTGGGCAAAGCAGGAGGGACTGGCAGCCCCAGGGCATCGCAGTCCACTGGGAAGGGACAGTCAGAGCGGCTGGAGTAGCCTCACTCCCCGCCCAGAGCCCGCGCCGCGGGAGCTGACCCATTTCTCCATGCTCCTCGTCCTCCCTGAATTATTAAAGCCTTCCGCCTGGCTCCTGCGCTCGCTCGCTCGGCTTATTGTGTTTGCTCAGCCTCCGTGTCGCCTCTGCTCTCGGGGAGAGCACGCGGGGAGGTGGCGGAGCAGTGCCGGGAGCATGGCCGTGTGCTCTAGGGCGGCAGTGGGAGCCTCTCTCTCGGTGGCATCCAGCCATCCTTCCTTCGGATACAGCCCAAAAACCGCTGCTCCTTCCCAAGGGGCTCCACTTTAGGGTCCAGACCCAGCCTGTTGTCTCCCAGCCCTGTGTGGACTCTGCATCCCTGGAAACCTTTGTGCAATCCCTCTCCCGGGCCTGGCCTGACCTTTAAACACTGAAGTCATCCCTCACCAGAGCACAAACACAGCAGGGCTGGGCCTCTCCCATCATTGCCACTGGGGGAAGGAAGCCTTTCCTAGCTCCAGAACTCCTCTGGGCAGCTGTGGATACTCTTCCCAGGGTGCAAAGGGATTCCCATGGAAAGGCAGACAAATCGCTGCCTCAGAGTTTATTTTTAGGCAGTTTTTCTGACTTTTCACCCTTATTCTTAGCATGATGGCTGGGAGAGAGGGAGGGAAGGCCATGCTTACACTGAGTGTCTGGAGTGGGGAAAAGGGGCTGGCATGGACACAGCAGCTGAGGGGTTAACTTCTCCCTGAATTTTGGCCCAGGTGAGGCCGATCTACAAAAAGGATTTGCTGGGAAGCTCCCTGGGCTGGAGGGGGGAAACTGGGCCAGGCACAGAGCTGGAGGTACCTCCCAAACTTCACTGGTATTCCTCACAATGGCTGTCTCTGGGGCTAGGCAGGGCAGCCCCTTCCCCTCGGGCATCTTCTCCAGAGCCTGGGCTGCCAGTACCCTCCCCAAGGCAACTGGCTGATGATCCTCATGGAGTCAACTGCTTTCCAGCTGCCAGCTTGGGAAATCCTGGGATAGTGAAAGTAGGTGCAGGGGGATGGGGGGGATGATTGTGTTTTTGTGTTTTCCAGTAAATTCTTTGCTGGAATTTTGCATCAGCGACCCTGAATGGGATTGGAGGGGGGGGAGGTTTGAAGCAGAAGGTGGGAGTTCAGCAGCAGGTGAGCCCTCTTCCCTTCTGCCGTTCTCGGGGATGGACGTAAAGACAGGTGTGAAAACTGCCCGGATGACTGAGTAATTCCAGCCTGTGTTGGTGAAACGTGGGCAAGCTGCTCTTGGAGCAGCCAGGGATTATCCCGCGAGCAGGGGTTGCGGAGGCGCTGCTGCTGCCGCCGTGGCAGCGCTCGCCGCGCTGGGACCGCGGGGCGATGCTCCCACCTCGCGGCCGATCCCCGCATCAGCGGCGGGGCGGGCCGGGCCGGGGGGCGAGGACAGCTCGCTCCCCGCCTCCTCCAGAGCCTGGCCCCGTCGGGAAAACGCTCCTCCTTTCCCCATTCCCCGTGTCCCGCCTCTGGGCGGCAGCCCGGCTCCGCCGAGCCCCAGCTCTCCGAGGCGAGTTACTGACTCTGCAGGGAGGTCCCCGCCCTGGGCTGGCCGCCCCTCCCCGTGGCTTCCCACCCTTACCTGCAAACCGGCGTTGACCTTCAGCCGCGGCCCCTTGGTGCTGCGAGGCAGGATGGTGATGAAGAGAGTCCCGGGCTGGCTCTGTCGGGATACCTCGGAGGCATTGGCCAGGATGGTGAAACTGTCAGTGAGGGACCGGGGACCATCCTGCCTGTACTGGATCTGCTGGTTCTCCACCTGTGGGGCAAGGGCACGGTGATCCTCCATGGAGGACACAGGCCGCCGGCCCCTCTGGGGAGGGGACCTCGAACCATCCTGGGAGGATGATGGCAACCCATCGCTAGCTCAGGGGCAACCCTGCAGGTTCTCTGTGGGAAGCAGACCTGGAGCCCAGGACGGCTGCTCTGCCTGCATCCCCACCCCGTATCCCCAGGGGCTGCAGAGCAAACCCATCATCCCAAATGCATCCAGCCCTTCTGACGAGCAGAAGACTCCTGCAGCCTTCCCCAACCTTCCAGTGTGGCTGGGGGCTGGAGACCATCCCTGGGCTCTCCCCAAATCCTCGGGAAAGCAGCATGGTGGGCAGGTGGGTGCCCGTGGGTGCTGTACCTCGCTCCAGGTGAAGCTGTGCAGCCCGCCCTGCTCGGGCCGCTGGCTGCTCAGGAGGGTGCCAAAGCGGGGGGGCTCGAGCACCCTGAACTCCATGCCGAGAGCTGGGTAATAGGCGTTGGGAATGCGGAGGATGCCCGAGGAGACGGTAGCAGAGCCACCTCCTGGCACCGTGATGTTGTGGATTTCCAAGGGGACGGCGATGGGGAGCACAATCAGGCTGACCACCACTCCCTCCAGAGGGTCTGCACTGCGGGCTGTGATGTCCACGACAAATCGGTCACGCTCCTCGTTGGGCTTGGAGTGGAGGTAGAGGACTCTGCCACTGTTGATGTCCTCCTGGGTGAAGGACTGGATGGGGTCCAGGCTGGGCTGCTTGTTCACGTCCTGGCTGTGCTGAAGCATTGCCAGGAAGCCAGAGGCTGGGGGGCTGCTCACCAGGTAGACTATGTCTTGGGAGGGTATCTCTTCGTGGGTCACCTGGGAGTGTGGGGGAGACGAGGCATGAGTGGGAGGGCTGGTAACTGAGGCTGGGCTGCCCCACAGCCCACCTGTTGTGCAATCAATCCCTCAAAGCTTTGCTGTGGGGCGAACTGCAAAGAACCACCTTACTGAGGCTGTGCCTGAAGTCCTCTCTGCCTCCGGGCAAAGCCTGACAAGAACACAAGGCCTCGGCTCTGAGCAGGTGGGAGTAAAATGGAGTGCCATGGGTGGCCGTCCTGCTTTGGTGGCCAAGGAAGTCATGCAGGCATGGGGAATGACTAGAGAAGGGGATACTCACCAGTAAGTCCTCCTCCTTGATCCCAGCTGCTTCCCGCTTAAAAACATAGATCTCCCTGTGGTTGACGATGCTCAGGGGGCTGGGATGGGTATCCAAGAACACGCTGATGGCCAGTGTGTCCTCCACTGCCACCTCATTTGCTTCTACAGTGAACTGGAGCTCATCCTGGGTGTTCCTGCTCCCATTGTGGTAGTAGGAGATCTCTCCTGCCAGCAGGTCCCTCTGGGAGAAGGCCATGACCGGCTGCTCCCCTCTCAGCACGGTCCCCCACCTTGGGGGGGTGGTTATCAGGAACCGTATCTCTTCATCTGACCTGATGTCCATGTTGGTCTCCAGGCTGAGGACAGAGGGATCAATGCTCCCTTGGGTGCCCTGGTGGATGACCAGACCGGTGTTGTTGACTATTTTGATGTAGGGGTCTGATGCCTGCACTTCCAGGAGGGCTGTGGTTTGGTGGAGGCCATCAGAGACCTGTAGCTGGATCCAGCCCCGGTCAGCCCCAGAATGGACAAAGAGGATCTTCTTCTTCCTCAAGTCTTCCTGTGTGAACCGATAGACCTGGTGGCTTCTGTCATCGACAGACACGATGCTGCCAAATAAGATGTCCTTCCTGGTCAGCACCAGCTGCGCGTCGGAGAAGCCGGAGTCCTTGTCGGTGAAGGCAATGTCGTCAGTGGTCAGCAGGTGCTGCCCGTTGCGCACCACGTTGAAAACTCTGTTCACTGCCCGGACGGGGCTGTGGTCATTGACGGGTTGGATGGAGACCCTGAAAACGCCCCTCACCTCCTCGGCCTCGGGCTCGGCACTGCTCTCACCCTGCCTGATGGCTACGAAGGGGATATCATCCTCCAGTGTCTCAGAGTCATCGTGCTGGTACAGCAACCGGCGCTGGAGGATGTCGTCATTGGTGAACTCTGTGATCTCCTCTCTGGAGGCCCAGCCGTGGGACGCAGCCCAGGCCAGCCTCCCATGTGCTGGCCCCTCAATCACCTCGTAGACGTAATCCATGCTGTTCACGCTCTGCACAAACAAGTGATCCTTGGAGATGATGGCCTGTCCACCTTCCGGCACGGTCAGGAGCACGTTGGTCAGTGTTGGTGCATCAGGGTCCCCACCAATGCTGATTCTGTAGGTGTAGACGGGCGAGTGCTGCTCCCCAGCGTGGACGCGGAACTGGAAGAAGTCCTCAGCTTGCTGGGAGTTCCTGATGGTCACGCTGTAGCTCAGGTGGTTTCCTTGCAGGTCCTCTTCTGTAAATCCAAAGCCTTCAGTCAGCCTGTTGCCAAGCAGCTCCAGGTTTCCCTTTTTGGGAGCCTGGATGATCATGTAGTGGAAGGGAACCGGGGCGGAGTTTGCATCTTCCAACATTGCCTCCAGCTCCTTGCTGGTGATATTTCTGTGCCGCTTATTCTTCATCTGGAGCGGAGCCATGGTCCTCATCTTAATGGTGGCTCTTTTAATCCTTACGAGGAAGGTGTTGTTTGGCAAGAGCTTCTGCCCTACCTGGACTTTGAATCTCACCTCCTCCACGCTGTCTTCCAGACGGTGCTCTGGGTCTGTGCTAAAATACTGGATGCGCCCTTGCTCCAGGTCTTGTTGGTGGAAGGACTCAACTTTTTTCCATTCCCCTCCCATGCTCCCTTGCTTCTGGACCTCACCATACTTCAGAGGCTCCGTGAGGACGTACAGGATGGAGACCCGTTGTTCCACAGCGTTCGTCTGCACGGACAGGTTGGCCGTGGTGATGCGTGCCGCCCCTCCTTGGGAGAGGGAGAGGCCGGTGTTATTGAGCAGGCGGATGTCGGGATCAATGGCAAGGATCCTCAGGGTGGCAATGGGGCTTGGGACGGTGCCATCACTCACCTGCAAGGTGAGCTGTAAGTTTGTCCCACCCTGGTGCACATAGACTACGTTGCCAGCTTCCAGGTCCCTGCAGGAGAACTCTTCAATGGGCACTCCAGGGTGGAAGTCTAACTCCACATAACCCTCCTCCATCTGCTGACCATGCAGCTGGAACTCGAGGTCATCGCAGGAGGAGTCGTCATCCAGGACCTGCAGGATGTCGGTGGTCAGGTGCTTCCGTGTGTGCTTCAGGACTGTCATGTGGTTCCCACGGGGAAAGATCACCTGCGGGGCATCGTTGACGGGGTTGATCATGATGGGCAGCAGGTACACCTGCCCCTGCCGTAGGCACTCTGGGACCCCTTGCTGGGTGGTCACTGTCACCTCCAGCATCAGCTGGTCCATGGGCCCCTCGGAGCCATCGTGGATATACCTGACTTTCCGATTCACGATGTCTAACAAGGTGAACTTCCTTCTGTTCCGGGACCCGGGAATGTCCAGCTCCAGCTGGCCATGCCTGGGGTCATTGGTGATGCTGAAGAGGATTTGGGACTGACGGATGTTGGCCAGGCTCAGGTCTACCGTAGGCTGGGCGTGTTTCCACTCCAGGTAGGCCATGCCCCCTTCAGAGACGATGAGGGGGCTGACGTGCAGCAGCCTGCTGATGTTGGCAAAGGCAGGTGGGAAGCTGCTGTCAGGCCGGCACGGTTCCACCACCAGGCCTGGTGCTCCCGAAAAGCCATTTGGAGGTGGGGAGGTGGACGCCTCATCCTGCTCGTACGCCTCCTCATAGTCCCAGTAGTGGTCCTGCTTCCCACAGCCTGCTGTGATGTCCTTCGTGATCACAGCGTCCTGCAGGCTCCTCCTCTGCAGGTTTATCCGCAGGTCCTCCAAGCAGCCGACAAATGACTGGTTGGTCATGGTCCACAATGAGATGAAGGAAAGATGGTGCTCCCTCAGCCTTTGCAAAGCCTTTTCATCCATACCTCCAACGAAGAGGTTTCCCTGAAGGTCCAGGTAGTTGTTGATGCCTCGGTTGGATGTGGATGAAGCATAGTAATCTATCAGTATCTCAAACTTGTGGATGTCCGTGTGGACTTTGACGTAGTGCTGCTGCTCGTCGCTGATGAAGACGTTGTTGTGCAGGACGATGACGCCGTTCCCCTTCTCCACAAACCCCCGCAGGCGCCCGTTGGAGATCTCCAGGTAGAAGAAGTCATTCTCCAGCCCTGCGTGGTAGATGAGGGGTGCCTGGGTGATGCTCGTCGTTATCACAAACTCGATGGTCGCTTCCTGCCTCGCGTCCCACGTGGGAAAAGCAATGTAAGAGTGTGGCCCCGGGAACCCAAATGGGTCCTCAGGCTCTGCAGAGAACTGTGTGCTGCACCCTTCCTGCACGCGGTGGAAGGTCTTGGAGCTGCCATCAGCAGACAGACGGGAGAGGACATCCAGGCCGTTGAATGTCACCAAGTGAAGACAACCCCTGAAGGGCGGGCTGGCCTCGGCAAGGTACGGCAGGTCCAGGCTGCCTGTCCCGCCGGCGTAGAGGCCATACTGGATGTCCAGCTCCCTCACTGGCCCTGCGATGTCCGCGGAGCTGTTGAAGAGGCCGTCGATGGTCAGCGTCATCCTGCCATCTTCCACCAGCAGCTCCACGTCGTGTGCTGCCAGGTTACTGAGCTGCAGCCCTGCTGGGGACTGCAAGGTCACCTCCTCCAAGCCCAGCTGCAGCCTGGCCTGCAGGGAAAGACACAAAATCCTCAGCTCAGGTGAGACCTCTCGACCTTCCAGGAATACCTGCTGTAGCATGGATCCATACCCAGGTGCTTGCACGGCTTTTGGTCCCTCAGTTCACTCCTCCACCTCTGGATGTGCTCCTCCTTCATCCTCCCCATGGACCTGCCCTCTTTGTCCTGCTCTCTGAATTCCTCTCTTTTTTCACTCATTCTCCGCAAAGCCCAGTCTCAGGGCAGGGGTCCTCCATCTCCCAGCCCCACAGCTGGGCTTTTCCTCTCCTCTCTCAGAGCAGCCCTGCCAGATGCTGACTCCTCCTTCCCTGCTCTATCTTGCCCACTGCCCTCCATCCTTACAACCTGGGCTGCTTCCAGCCCTTTCCCTGGGAACTGGCAGGGGAAATAGCAGGCTTTGCTCCTCGTGGGCAGCAGCCTGGAGCCTGCCTAAGTAGAGGGTTGGCTGGTGGGACACATGGTCTGCATTAGGGACACCTCTGGCCAGCGGCTCGCTTGCTCTTCTGCTTTGCTTTAATGTGGCCCAGGCTGCAGGAGAGGCAGGATGTGTGCCTCGGGCGCTCCCTGCTCTTTTCCTTCATGGTGGATGCCAACACCATAACCACAACAGGGAATTTTACTCCTCTGTCTTGATTGCACATTCCAGATGGGACAAGGGAGATCTCTTCTTTCCCTGGATCCTCTTGTCCCACCTCCTCACACCAGAGGGTGCCATGCACCATGTCTGACCATGCGATGCACACGCGGTGCCAGCGTCAGGGTGCCCCCACAACCACCCCCAGCATCACCCAGGCAGTGGGTGAGGAGCTTCTCCAGCTGGAGCCTGTTTCTCTGCATTTAACTGAATCTTCCAAGACAGTGTCCACTCTCCTCTTGTACTCTTGGCATTCCCTGTCAGGGGTCCTGACACCTGCCATCCTCTCATGGATGAAGCCATGACAGAGAGACCCCAGCCCGGGGAGAGGATGGGGGTGCGGGGTGCTGACCTGCAGGCGGCCAGCTTGCAGCTGGAGCAGGAGGTGGTCGGGCTGGCCGGCAGCCAGGAAGAGCAGCCCGTTCCCCTGGCTGGTGAACAGCTGCAGCTGGAGCCGCACCGTGCGCGAGGCGTCTGCCAGCGGCATCTCCACGAAGCTGTCCCCGAAGAAAGAGGCTGGGGAGAAAAGGGAGAAAGGTCAGGCGGGGAAGGACACTTCCTGCAAGCCCCGTCCAGGTGGGTGCTGTGATTATGAAGCCTCCCAAGCCCATCCATCAGCCTTTCCCTTGTTTGCCATCTGACAGGTTGCTGGAGCCCAGCAGCCTAAAAAGAGCCTTGGGGGAGGCCGTTTTTCTCATTTTCCTAGAGGAATCCTAGGAGAGTTTGGGTTGGAAGGAACCTTAAAGCTCATCTAGTCCAAGTCCCCTGCTAAGGTCAGGGACATTTTCCACTAGACCAGTTGCTCCAAGCCCTGTCCAACCTGGTCTCGAACATTTCCAGGGATGGGGCAGCCACAGCTTCTCTGGGCAACCTGTGCCAGGGCCTCAGCACCTTCTGATTAAAGAAACTGTGTTTCTCCTCAATGCTGGAGGAATAAACATGAGTGCCAGTGATCCGTATGTGGATGCGAGAGCGTACTGAAACCTCGGCTCGAAGTGGGCGCCTGGAGATGCAGCTGGAACGTGTTCAACACCCAGTATACATCAGCCCTGGAGGACTCAGCTCAATGGCATGTGGTCATGAAATGACAGACTGTGTCACAGGGCAGAGAAGTGGAGAAGGCAGGATTAAGAGTACAGGGAGCGGCGAGGCTTAATTTTAGAGCGCTCTTTGTTTTTAGCTGACTCGATGCATGCATGTGCATCTCACACATGTTAAACGTGTGTGGCTGGGGCGTGCAGCCACCCATCCTGCTTGGCTCAGGCTCAGCCTGTGGCAAAGCTCTGGGCTTAAACATAAACACTCCAGCCCTGTAAGCTGGAAATGTTTGGGGAGGATATGTCATGGACGGGGGCAAATGCACATTTTCAGTCCATATGTAGTCACAGGCTCTGCTGGAGTTGATGTGTCTGAAGTTTTCCTGTTATGCTTTTTCTAGAGCACTTCTCAGATCCACCCAGTTGCTGACCTACACTTAAGCTTGGGCTCCCAGATCTGTCTTGCTGAGGTGCCATGGGCAAACAAGGACAGGAATTTGGCTTTCAGGGTCCCAGCCCCTGATCTCTTTGGGAGGAGGCAGGGATGGATGTTGGACGCTGGGGTGAAACCAATCTTCTGCACAGCGAGGTCTGGGTTTAAACACCCGCATCTGCTCTTACAACTGCTTCCCTGGCTGCATTTTCCTCCTGCTCAAATTTCTGTGGGGATGACCAGGGAGGGAATGGGCAATGGAGGCTTTGCTCACAGGGTGGTGCAGCAAGTGAAAACCCAACCCAGCAAGTGAAACCCCAACCCTGTGACAAGACAGGCACAGTCACTGAGGCATTTGGAAGGGCACCATCTGTAGAGGTGATAGCAAAAGTTAGTCTGGCAGGGACAGAGTTGGAGCACTCTGGTTTAGCTTTTCACATTTTCTTCAGAGCTGAGCCCTGCAGTGCTCTGCATGGGGGATGCTCTTCTGAGCCCTTTGGGAATGGGGAGACCTCCTTGTCCAGAACACCACAAAAAATCATTTCCTGCCACTGGCAGCAGAAAAAAGGGCCTCAGTTTTCCCCTGTGGTCTGGGAGGATGACGTGGGTGTTGCAAGGACCATCACCCCACCCGTTCTGGACAGGGAGGAAATGGCACCATGGAAATATCTGGCCTTTGCTGTAAAACCAAGCCCTTTGCCCAGCCCAGGGCAAGGCTGTCAGGGTGCTTGCTCATTCCCTGGCCCTCGTGCCTGCTGCTGGCATGGGGCACTTTGGCTTCCTTGTCCTCTTCAGTCCAGCCAGTGACTCAGAGGAGCTGTTCTCTGCAGGGCTCTGTCCTTCCCTGACCTGCTCCCTCCTTCCCGTGGTCCCAGCAAAACCAGCCTTGCCCAGTGGCCAAGGGTAGTGGGTGCTGGGGCTCTCAGCACAGCCTGGTCTGGGGCTTGGTGAGCAGGAGTGACATGGCACAGTGGGAAAGTGTCCCTCCTGTCCCTCCTTGCACAACCACAGGCACACGTGGCCCCCAGAGACACCCCTGTACGTTATGTGCTGGCTCCGGTCGAGGTTCCCTGTGCGTGCTCCATGCTCCAGCTCCCACTGGGATTTTGCTACATTTTAGTGGCTTCCCCTAATTAAAAAAATGTTTTTCAGATGGGTACTGAGCGGCTGCTCTCATGGGGAGGGAAAGCTTGGCTGGGCTGGACCCACCAGTGTCTCGCCCTGGGTGCTGGGGATGATGGTTTGGGGCTGCTCCATCAAGACCAGCTTGTTTTCCAGTGTGCCAGGGGGCACCAGCTCCTGCAGCCAGCACATTTTGTCCTGCCTTCACTCTCCCAAAGCTGCCAGAAATGTGTTTTTTTCCCTTCTCTCATAAAGTACTACTAATAAAAAGCTCCCAGAGGTGGGGATGCCTAGGGGAGTGGTGCTGTTTGCTGGGGAGGAGGAAGGACCCTTGCCCGGATCCAGGAGGCACTGGAATGTTTCTCCGGCAGCAGAGCCACGTGAGTTACTGCTGTTTGTCTTCCCAAATTCCTGCTTTATATCAGGGCCACTCTCCTCCTCCCTCATCAGCCCAGACAGGATGTGAACACCACTTAGCCTGTGACATTTCACTTTCACAAGGGACCTGAAGCTTCTCACTTCCATCTCCCCTCTTCCTTGCTCTCAAGTTTGGAAAAGATGCAGAAAAAATGGATTTTTTGTTGTTTTTTTTAAATGCATTTTTTTCTGGAGGAGCCTCCATAGGACAGGATGCCCCATCATGGTCCATCACTTGGAGCAAGCAGAGACTTCCAGGCACCCATCCCCATCTGCGGGTGGGCTCAGGTGAGCTCCTGGGATCATCCCACGAGGATGAGTTCCCATTCCCCAAAAGCACATGTCTCAAGTGATGTAAGGATGCCACGAGGGTGTTGTGCCCCTCATCCCTCGATGAGTATGCCCAAGGTGGCCCCTCCTCTCCTGTCAGGGTGAGCAGCAGGTCCCCATGTCCTGGCCATGCGTTGGAGTGGACACCCCGGATGTTCCACTTACCCCAGATAAAAACAATTGACATTCCCAGCTTGCTGCATCCCACAGGAAATCACCATCGGTGCCTTGCCAAGCTGATTGAAAGGCGTTGACGAGGCGAGAGCAGCCTCCGTCACAGTTTCCGAGCAGCCAGCCAGCAGCCAGCAGATTATAGACTGCAGTGTCACTTAGGTTTTTGCATCGAAAAAAACAAGGAGACGAGCCAAAAGCTCTAAGGAGGGGTCTGGGAGCGAGGCCCCGGGTGTGCTGGGCTGCTCCTGGGGCCGGCAAACAAGCGAGGGCTCTGTGCGAGCCGGCGCTGCCCCGGCACCCGCCCCAGCCGCCGGCCACGCGCCGGCCCCGGGACGCTTTGGCCCTCTTCCTCCGCTCCTCCAGCTGCAAACACGGCCGCTTTGGCCTCTCCAGCTGCCGGGTTTTTGGTGGTCAGGGAATTTTTCGGCTGGGGGAGCAGAGCCTGCGGGGATCCCCATCCGCTCAGGGGGCTCTGGGCTGCGGGCTCTGGGAGCACTTGGGGCTCAGCAAGGCTGTTTTGGGCTCTGCTTTGTGCTCTAACGCACATCTCGGCACAAAAACTTCTCCCAGCTCCTTCCCAGCACGTAGGAGGTTGAAGGAGCCAAGTCCAGGCCCAGGCAAAGGGAAGTACTCGGACAGCTCAGCTTAGAGAGAAGCGGCACTGGACACGAAGGCTTTTTGGCTCAGGGAGACGTCTCCTGGGCGTGTGGGAGGGCACGAGAGCTGGTGGGTGGGTGCTGCCCTGCCCGAAGGCTCCTACCCCGGCGTGGGGCATCCCCAGCCCTGCCGCAGGACCGCCAGCGGCATTTTGGGTGTGCAGGGGGAGGCGCATCGGCGTGTCCCGAGAGGCTGCGGCGTGTCCCGTTGCTCGGCCGCAGGAGGATGCTGAGGCCGACGAGGAAGGAGCGGAGCAAACCCTGCCTGGGGATCGGGGTGTGGAGCCGGGGAGGGGCTGGATGCTCAACAAGGCTCCATTCAGGCTGCGGTGTTGCAGGTGGGGGCCAGGGCCGGTGGCCGGCTGTGTTTGCAGGGAGGGGACTGGAATTCATTAAAGCAGCTCCGGGGCGGGTGCCAGGAGAGCCCCGCGCAGACACACGCGCCCCCCTGAAAGACTCCCTGTGTTTGCAGCCGCTTCCCACCTCGGCCACGCCGCTTTTCCAACGGTGGAAAAACAGCCGGGGAGTGAAAGCTCCTTGTTGCCCGAACAGCCCCGAGCTTGTGCGGCCGCTGGTGCAGCCCAGCCCGCCGGCTGCCCTCCTTCCTGCCCGCCTCCCCGTGCCAAAAGCGGCCCCTGTGCCGGCGCTGCGCCTGCTGCTGGGCCGCCCTCAGGGCATTCCTCCTCTGCAGCCTCAGGAGCTGCTTTTGAGACCCTCTGAGTTGTTTGGGGTTGTTGGTTTTTTGTTTACAAAAAGTAACTTCTAAGGTAGTGAGGTCACCCGTTGCCAGCCCCATTCTGCTCACCCACCCGCAGGAGGAGCTGGGGGATGTGAACACTGGAGGGGCTCAGGGGGATGTGAACATAGGAGGGGTTCAGGGGATAAAAATACTGGAGGGGTTCCGGGGAATGGCAACACCAGAGAGGCTGGAGGGTTGTGAAATCAGAGGGGTTCAGGGGGATGTGAACACTGGAGGGTCTTGGGGGATGCAAATACCAGAGAGGCTCCAGGGTGGCTGCCCAGCCCTGGGGATGCTGCTCAGCAGCTTGATCCCCTCCTGCTCCCCCGCAGTGGGAGCAGAAGGCTCCCATCCCACTCCCAGTGCAGGCAGGGCGGGCAGGACCAGCCTCCTGCGGGCGCCGTGGGTGGTCTGGGGCTCAGGCTCCCATGTCCCCAGCCTGGCTCTGTGATGCCCAGTGGGACCTGCAGCCCCCCAGAGCTGGGGCTGGGCTGTGCCCCTGTCCCCACACAGAGTGGAGGGGCCACGGGAGGAAGGGATCCGATGGGACTTTGGAGAAAGGCTTCATTATGTTCCACATTCCCTTCGTTTTACGGTGTGGTTTTATTTATGGCCAGGGAAGGAAATGAGCAGCCTGTGAGGAGCTTAAGGCAAACACAGTGGCCCTGGGCTTTGGCTGGGGCTTTGCTGGGAGGAGGGGGTGCCAGGGGGACAAATGGGGGGCTGCTGCCTTCAGACATGCCCTGAGACCCGAGCTGAGCACCCGTCTGGGTGTGCACAGCAAAGAAATCCCAGTGCAGTGGAGATGAGCTGGGTTTAGTCTGCAGCAACGGCATTGAAACCCATGAGGTTTCACCACAGTCCCCTTGTGCCTGCCCCAGGAAAGTTCGGGGTTCTGCCTCAAGATTTATGGGATGGGGAGTCACAGGCACAGATCCATCCCTGCTGTGATAGCTCCTGGCACGAAAGAGGACTTTTTTCTTTTTATCCCCACTCCCAGTGATTCCAGTGGCTGCTGCTCCCACATACTGAGCCAGGGCTGTGCGTGCTTTTCCAAGCCCGGCAATGGGAACGATTGCTCTGGTTCTCCCTCCCACCCTCCATCTGGCCCTCCCTCCCGGCGGGGCTCCCGGGGGCCGGCGCTTTCCAGGAGTGCTGGCCAGCTGAGATTGCTGGAAAGCAGCACCCAAGAAACCACCAGAAAAGCTGTGGCTGGCCACCTTCACAGGGCTGCCGACCACCAGAAGTGCCATCACCCTTGTCTTGGGCGTGGGAGGAGAGTCCTGGCCAGGGGTGCTTTGCTTCGCCCCCATCCCAGCCCGGTGGCCTCTGGCTGCACCGCTCTGCTTTGAACCCCTCCTCCTGTGTTTATCCATTCAGTTCCTCTCCCCCGTTCCCCGGCCAGCTGCTCTCCGCTCGCCTTCCCCAGCCTCCTGCCTGACAGCTTTGGGGAAAAACAGCCTTTTCACAGCCCACGGACTCTGGGGTCAGGGGAAAACATGAAAACATGTCCCCTGCTAATTCTGTGCTGCCTGGGAGGGGGCTGGTTGTACCCTCCCGTGTCCTGCCAGCCCCCAGCCCCCTGCCTGCTGCTGCCTGCCTCTGCCATCCTTAGGGAGCAGCATTAGGAGCTGTGATAGCTGGAGGCCATAAAGCAGGGTCCAGGAAGGCTTGGCTGGAGCTCCAGAGCTCCATCACTTATCCAGCATGGTTTTACGATGATTCAAGCACAGCCCTAAAGCTGATGGTATTTCCTGAGCTCTCCTGCTCGGCCAGATGCAGAGCCATGGAGGGGAGGGCAAGGAGCTGGGAGCCAGCCTGAAACCCCCCACAAAGGTCACAGTGCTTTCGGGAAGAGCTGGGGGATGCACTCCCAAAGCCTGGCACGAGCAGCAGCCGGGATGAAGAGCTTTTAACGATGTGTGGCTCAATGGCTCCGGAGGGATTTATGGAATAAGCCCAAGCTGGAAGCACTGTTTGGAGTGTTTGCCCTGGGAAGTGAAGCGGGGGGAGAAAGTGGGAGGATTTGGGGAAGCGGGAGGCTCAATGGGGCTTTTGTGCCGTCCCCTGCAGCGTGACTCAGGCTCGCTCAGGCTCCCGCTGCCAGGAGAAGTTGGCCTGGAAATATTGTATCAGCCCCAGAGGACGTGGTTTCCAAACCATTCTAAGTCGGGTTTTGTTCTATTTTTTCTTTCTTCTTCTCTCTCCCAAGCCCTCTTCCCCTGTCTCACAGGCTGGCAGGTTTTCCAGCTCCACCCTGCACATCCTGGCACCCTCTCCCACTGTGTTCCCTTCCCCGGCTGCTTCCCGCCCAGCGAAGGGAAAGCCTGCAGAGCTGCAGGCGGGCATGTGGTGGCATAGGAGGGGACAATCCCAGCCAGTCCCGTGCTGGAGGAGCCGGAGAATCTTGGAGGGGTGTGGGTTACTGGGGACTGGGGCACTCGGGTGCACATGGCACCTGCAGATCCCTGAATGCCACCCCTGCCTGCCCAGCAGAGCCGGTGCCTCTTGATGCGCTCATCCCCGGAGCCGGTGAGGGGAAGGAGCGGGGGGAGGACTGGAGGAGCCCGGCCAGGGGATGCTCACAGACACGCCTGGAACGGCTCGATGTTACCGGAGAGATCCGCGCCTGCTGTCAACAAACAGCCCGGCAGCCGCCGCCGGA
>VZRX01004076.1:0-15034 GCA_013398075.1 Notiomystis cincta | reverse complement strand
GGGAGCCGGCTGCGAACCCCGATTGATGAGGTGGGGGGGGAGCATTGCTGCTCCGGGAGCGAAGGACAGACGCGACCGGTGCCTGGATTCACGAATTCCCTTGGGGAGGGGGCCGCCCCGCTGCACTGGGGGGGGAGGTGTCGCCATGCACGGACCCCTGTGGAAGGGAGG
The DNA here is from genome assembly GCA_013398075.1 of Notiomystis cincta. NCBI lineage: Eukaryota > Metazoa > Chordata > Aves > Passeriformes > Notiomystidae > Notiomystis > Notiomystis cincta. The sequence goes on along the minus strand of VZRX01004076.1, from coordinate 14,863 downwards.
TTTTCGGTGCTGACCCCCGGCCTCTCCGCTCTCTTCCAGCGCCTCCGGAGCCAGCGTGGTGGCCATCGACAACAAGATCGAGCAGGCGATGGTGAGCTGCAGCCCCCCCCCCCGCACCTTCCCCAGTCACCCCGCGGGTTCTGTGCCCGGGGGTGGGCTTCCCGCTCCCGGGTGGGTGCTCTGCCCAGGGCGGGGGGTCCCTCTGCCCACGGGGGTCCCCACTCCCCATCCAGCTGCCAGGCAGAGCTGCTCTTTGTCTGCGACCGCCGCGAAGCTCATTGGCTCCAGCCACTCTGCAGTGCGCAGGGAGCGAGGGTGGACTTGGAGGGGGACTTTCGGGGTCTGGGGTTGACCGAGCCAGGTTCCCCGGGTGCTCGGGAACGCCAGCCCTCCAAACCCGGGGCAGAGGAGGGGGCTGGAGAGTGTTTCTGAATGCAGAGAGACCAGAGAGGTGGTGACTGAGGGTGAGCTGCTGGGTGAGCACCAAGCCCTGGCCAGGGTTCCAAGGTTGGGGTGGGGAGAGATAGTCCTGGGAAAAGCTTCTGCAGCATTTGGCACCTTCCCCAGTACTTGGAACAGGAGGGAGCAACCCCCAAGGCACTACTCTCTGTTGATCGGTCTCTTCCACGGCCTTTTGCAGGATCTTGTGAAAAATCATCTGATGTATGCTGTGCGGGAGGAGGTGGAGGTCCTGAAAGAGCAAATCAAGGAACTGTTGGAGAAAAACTCCCAGCTGGAGCGTGAGAACAGCCTCCTGAAGACCCTGGCCAGCCCTGAGCAGCTGGAGAAGTTCCAATCCCGGCTCCCAGCAGAGGTGCTGTGCCCTGAGGAGCAGAGCCCCGGGGTGGCTGCCCCGGCCCAGCACTCCGGGGGCTCTGCGGTGTAAGGTGGCTCTGTCCTCGGGGTGGGCAGAGCCACAGAACTCTTTCTACTTAATCTCCTGCAAAATCGTTTCCGCCTTCATCTCACAAGAAGGACTGCCAGACCCTGGCACTGAGCCGTGCCCCTCGGCAGCCCTGGCCACCCGCAGAGCCAGCGGCCGTCTCCTTCATGAGGATGCTCTTCTGCAAGGAAGACAGGGGCAGCTGACTCCCCTCCCCATCCAACCGCCCACCAGGTGCCAGGAGGAGATCTGTGGTACCCGTCCCGTGCCCTGCTGAAGAGCAGAGCTGGGCAGTCTTTGGCACCATGATGGTAACCTGCGGTTGGAAGGAGCGCACGCCAAGCCCCAGGCCGTGGCTGCATTCTGCAGGGGGTGTCTCTTTCCGGAAAAGCCCGACACTGGAGGGAGACCAATGTTCAGTGAGCGAAGCAGATGTGTCCCACAAGCCACCCAGGAGCCTGCTGGAACCCGACCCAGACTGAGCAGCACCAGGGGTGGCAGCTGCAGCGTAGTCCATGGCTGAACGCACAGCAGTGTGGGGATTACAAGGAAAAAAAGCTTGGTTTGTTAGTTTCGGCATCTTCTGTAGCTGTATCTGTGTATAAACGTGCATGAGAGGTGCCTCTGAGGCTGTGGGCTGCCCACTTGGGGCCAGCCATGCCCGTCAGAACTGCTGGGGCATTCAAAGGCAGACTGGAATGGTGAGCGGCTGTCAGTGGGCAGCCAGCTATTGCAAGTGACACCAAGGAGGGGACAGATTCACTCCTCTCTGGCATCCCACGTGACAGAGCCTTGCAGCAGCACTGGGAGGATCTGGACTGACCACTGGGCAGAGCCACAGGCCAGGCTGTGCTCTAACCCACTGGGGTGGAGGAGCCAGCCCCTGCTCCTGGGCTCCCATCTGTCCCTGGCCTGTTCTCTGGGACGTGACGGGACATTGCTTTTGATGTCAGAAGCGGTGACACTGTTGTGTAAATCTAGATAGAAATGGCAATAAACTCTACTTTTTATATATACCCACGCCCCAAACTGTGTCTGTGGCTGGGAAGAGGGGGGAGAGTGATGGCACTGGGGAAGAGGCTGGGACTTCCTGGAATGCGACTAGTGAGGATACTGGGCTTGTGCTGTTCCCCAGCTGGGAAAACCTGGCAGCTCCCCACCTTTGCAGGGGGATTTAGTTTCCCCCTCGATGGCCTGGGCTGAGCCAAGATGGGTATTTGGAGATATGAGCAGGCAGCTGCTTCCTAGGGGCTGGGTGTGTGGTAGGGAAAGGTGCTGTGAACCTGCAGGTCTCTGTCCCCTGTGTCACACCTGTGCAGGGCAGACTTGGGGGTGAAAGATGGAAGGATGCTCTTCTCAGGCTGTGTGGAGCTGTATGTACCCTCAGCTCTCTGGTGTTTTTGTTCTCACAGCCATTATTGATATTTTTGGTTTGTTTGGTTTTTTTTTCATTTTGGGCCATCTCAAAACATGATGTGAGAGTAAGAGGATGGGTCATCTGGACTGAACAGTGCTGGACAGGGGCAGAGGTTGCCCCAACCCTCTTCTAGGGCACAGCCGGCTTTTGATTCAACCCCATGAGGTGTGTGAGGGAGGGCAAAAAAAAGCCCCAAACCATCCATCTCTGGGGCTGCTGACAGCTACTACAGGTTAAAGCCCAGAGGTTGTGCAGAGCCCCAGGCTGGCAGGATGTTTGAAGCAAGGTGCAGTGTCCTGCCCCGGGGTTTTCTGCCAGGACACAACTCCTGGGCCATCTGAAGCTGTGCCTGGGGCCAGAAGAGCAGGTAGGTGGCCATACTCTCTGCTGTGGCAGCACAGCCCCACACGGTTTCGGGTCTCTGCTGCGGTGAGGGCGGCTCAGCCCCAGCCCTGTGTGAGTCATGGTGGAGCTGGGGGTGGTTGGCACCCTGGAAACGCCGGGTAAACAGCAAAACACAGGCCACGGGGGCTTGAAATCATTAGTGGGTGTCTTTCTGTCCCAACAAGGTGACCCCACAGCAGCCTTGTGCAGGCAGCCCCCAAGTGCTTGAGTGCAAGGGCATGCACCTGTGCCCTGAGAGTACATGTGTGATGACTTTCCCCGTGTGTGTAAACAGGTTCAGGCACCCCTACCACGAACGTACACACCTGGCACACGCACAGGCACTGCAGCAGCCTGTGGGACACACACAGAGCAGACCCCTAGTGCTGCCAGCCTCTCAGGCTTACAGCTGCTCCTGCAAGGGTTGTTCCATAAGGCAGCGGGATCCAGCTGTGCTTGCACTGGCCAGGTCCCTACTGTGGGTGTTGGGAAATGGTCTGGCCATGCTTCTGGCCCCTCTTGGCTGGGGAAGTTTTGGCCTGTAGCAATGACCTCTGTGCCCCATTTGTTCTTATTGCAGCCCTCAATCCAGCTGCATTCAAGGAGGGCAGTGATGGTGTTGGGACTCCTGTTTGCCACCTCTCCCTGTCCTCTGTCCGCTCCCCACAGTACAGCACAGAGGCACACGGGGACAGGCAGTGGCAAAACCCGCTCATTGCAGCCACCCGCCCCAAACCACTTACTTCAGAGCTCAGCCTTCCTCCCACGGGTAGGCAGAGCCTTTCCCGTCCTGCAGCGTGGTGTGACACGGTGCCAGCCAATGGCACGGGGCAGCCCTTGCAGAGCCACTGCACCTGCACACAGCTCCACGGTGCCCCAGGGGTTAATGCACATCCCAGCATCCCCCACCCTCTGACACCCCGCACCAGCCTCCCCTCGGCCCCCAGTGTCCCCCAACTCAGCCCTGGATCCACCCCGACTGGCTGAGATCAGGGGCGTGAGAAAGAGAAGGGCTCGAGGGGGTGCGTGTTGTTGCAGAGGGTGGGAAACCTCAGCGAGGTCAGGTGAGCAGCAGCCTGGGAGGGGGCTTGGAGCAGCACAGAGAGGACAGCAGGATTTGTGGGTCTGGCCAAGGATCAGGATATAGGGGAGACATCCCCAGCCCTGCATGTTCCCACTCCTTCACTGGGTTCTCCTGGGGAGATTCCACTCTAGCCAGGCAGAAGAGCCTTATGCAACATCCCTGCCTGTGCCTCAAACACTGTGTGCCTCCCTGCTCCTTGAATTGAACACCATGTCCCGGCCCAGCCCAGCCCTGCGGGAGCCTTGCAGACAGATGCGTGCCTGGGGTTTTCCATGCAGTCCTCGGTGCCCAGCACCTCTGTGGATCCGGGTCAGCCCAGTGCAGCTGCCCGGGGCCACTCGCAGGCCTGGGGGACCCTCACAGAAGGGGCAGCCATGCTGCACACTGGAGGCTCCTGCTGGAGAGCGGCACGAGCCGTGGTGCCAGCCCTGAGCAAGCCGCAGCTCAGCGCCATGGGGGTTGGTGCCTGGTGAGAGCAAGAACCAGCTGGAGCCTACACAGGCAGCCAGGGTGCTGGGGCTCTGTGTGCAGCAGCCTCCCAGGACGCCTGCACTACCACTCCATGAGCACTGGGATTCCCCTGCCTGGGACTGGAGAGGGAGAGATGCAAGTGTGAGGATGCACCAGGACCAAGCTAAGCGTACAAAGCCCATCCCCCAAGAACCCATGCAGCAGGATGGGTGGGGTGTGCAGAGGGAGTCCACCACATTTGGGCCCAGAGGCTGCTCAGGGCTGAGGGTCCTTGTCCAGCCTGTCTCCTTCCCCACAGCTCACCCACTCTTCTGCCGTGCCTCAGTTTCCCCTCTGTTCATGTTCCGTGGGAAGGGGATTTTTCCAAGGTAGGGTCAGCATGAGACCTCAGCATGCCTCCAAGCAGTCCCAGCTGGGTAAGAGCTTTCAGCCTTCCGTGGTAGGCAGGCCCAAGCCCAGGCAGAGGGAAAGGAGCTGTTCCCAGTGCACGTGCGTGCCAGGAGCTGCTGGCAGGGCTGCCCTCCACAGGCACACTGCAGCGGTGCCCTTTGCCAGCTCTGTCAGCCCATGGGCACTGGCACCCCTGGGGTGCTGGTAGCATGTCCCAAAACAGCACAGGCAGTCCTTGCAGAGTGCCTGCTGTTGTCCCAGTGCCGTGCCACCCTTATATAACTGGGGAGCCAGCCCAGGCCTGTGCCCTCTGCTGAGGGCTGGGACAGGACCCAGCAGTGCCAGCTGTCAGCCCCTCGGGGGTTTTGGCCCCATGACAGTCACAGGGCTGTCCCCCCTCCCAGGAGCACTGCCAACCCCTGTCCCTCCACAGCCCCAGTGGGACGGGGACCTGCCAGAGCAAGCCCAGTCGGCCCGAGAGGGCAGGGGCTGCATGTGCCCAGGGCTCAGTGTCGGGGTGGGGGCCGGGGTAGGGCCGCTCTGATGGGTACACGGTGTTCCCCTGGCGGTTTGTGTCCCCGGCACCCTGCCTGACACCCAGCCACAGGCATTTGTTGGTATCAGGAAGTGAAACAAACAACAGGCAGTAACCTGGCAGCGAGACCGCAGCCAGCCCAGTGTGCTGGGCGCACAGGGTGCACCACACTCCTGCCAAGACCTCACCACCACCAGCTGCCCTTGGCACAGCACTGCTCCCTGCCTGGACTGCCTAAGGGGAGCAGCTGGCTCATTCTCTCAATCCTCAGGTATCCTTCCTGCATCCTCCTGTGCTGCAGGATGAGTTTTCCCATTGGGAAAAATAAAAATAATGCCGTGGTTTGTAGCCTGTGGGCTGCAGCTGCATTCCCAGACTAGTGAAGTCCTATGGGGGGAAAAACCCGTCAGCAGGGCCTGTTGCAATAGGACCAGAGGGACAGAGTTAGGATGGCGAGACCCTGGCACAGGCTGCCTAGAGCAGCTGTGGCTGCCCCATCCCTGGAACTGTTCAAGGCCAGGTTGGACGGGGCTTGGAGCAACCTAGGATAGTGGAAGGTGACCCAGCCCATGGCAGGAGGGTGGAATAGATGACCTTTAGAAGTCTCTTCCAACCCAAACAGTTCTGGGATTCTATGATTCTATGACTCTTTGGTCTGGCTGGGTCCAGCTGTCTCTGCAGGTCCTTGCCTGTGGCACGGCGCTGTCATGCTTCTTGGAGCCAGACATGCTGCCATTTCATCCCCACCCAGCTGGAGAAAGAGTAGCCCAGTGAGGAGCCATGTGCCTACATTCTGCCATGGGTCAGCACACAGGAAGCCACAGCTTTGTATCCCTGGTGAGGTGGCTTTGTGTGTAATCCTCTGGACAGATGCTCCCCAGGGCTGGGACAGCTGTGGGACCTGCTGTGGCAAAAGGACTTCAGCTTCTCAGGTAGAAACAAGATCAAAGAGCCCCAAGGAGACAAGTTTAGAGGAGAAGTGTGTAGGATTGTGTCAGGGAAAAGCAGGAAATACTGTCAAATGACAGCACCAAAGACAAAAGTTGCTGAGGCAGGTGGAAAACAGGTGGGTCATGCAGGAGTGCAAAAGACACAAACAACCTGAGATGCCTCCTGCCTGTCCATACCAGAGCCAGGGCGACAGCTCTTACCAGGTTAATGGGATCATTAGTGGTGATAAGGAGGCAGCTAAGCAGTAAAACGTTCCTGAGAAAGTGAACTTCCTCATTCCAGCCAAGAAAGGGAGATTGGTTCAGAGCAAACTGCACCACGATAAACAACTCAATTAGAAACAGCAAGTTCTCAAACCCAGACAAACAACCCAGACCCAGAAGGTTTCATGTGGGAAGAGCCATGCTTGGAGCAAACACTTCCCCATGGGGCTGCCACTTAATGAATGAGCACTTGGAGTTACAGAAGGTGCCAGGGATTAACTGGGATTTAGAGGCCTGGGGGACCTGGCCAATTTGCTTTAATTGTTCATTAGAAACAGCATAATTCCCAGGAAAATCAGTGTGGGAAATCCAGGCGCCAGGCTCCAGACTTTGCCAGGGCTTACGAGAGGACACGAGTCACAAAGGGGCTGTCTCCATTGGAGAAGGCTTTGCAAATGAGTGGTTTGTCTTGTACCTGACGCCCTGGGGGCTGCCCATGGCCTGTCTCAGTCCCCAGCCGCCTGTCTGGTGCCCTGCCTGCAGAAGCAGCTGTCCACACTGCCTGGCCCCCAGAACAGAGGGCAGAACAGAGGGACAAGGGTTGACCTGCACCCTGGGCAAGGCTGACCTCCCCGTCCTGTTCCTCCACATCCCAGTACCACTCGAGGCCGTGCTGAGGCAGGGACAGGCAGCCTGGTGATCTTGGTGTGGGTGACACTGGAGGCAGCCCTGTGCCAGTTTCCAGACACTGACATGGCCGTTTTCTCCTGAGCTCAGCACTCAGGTCTCCCTGGTATTTGAGGTCTGTACTGCCAGCCTTCCCAGAGCAGTCAATGATTACCCAGGATGGAGGTTGCCCAAGAGCCACCAGGACAGTAAAAGAGGAGGAATGACATCCCCAAGCAAACACTGGCTGTGCTGGCCAGGGCAAGGTGCCAGGTCCCAACAAATTCTGCACAGCTTTTTGCTGATACAGCCAAGGTGGTTGTGGAGTTGCTGCCAGCTGGTGGTCTGCTGCAGCAGGACAAACCAGAACCCCAGAAGGCCCCAACCCCGTCCCTGCCCTGCAAAATCAAGATCTCATTGCTACCGTGGGTCAGCTGCGATGGCCCCTCTGCTCCCACTGGAGACACTGGCCCTGCACCGGAGGGGTCACGGGCCACTGCACCAGAGATCAGGGCCCTGGCAAGAGATCACTCTGGCTGGTTATGCCACACAGTGGTCAAGCCTGTTTGTTGTGTCTGAGCCCTCCTCTGGTCTGCGTCACCTTTTCTGGCCTGGCCTGCTGCAGCCGGCAGCGGTAGCCCCAGCAGGGCTAGGGCTTGGCTTCACGGCAGGAGATCTCCCAGCTCTGAGATCACAAGCTGGAGTGACTTTTTGGTCTTTGGTTTTTGCTGTGGAGCCTCCCTGGCATTTCAGTGAAGGGGATCTCAGGTGAAGGGCTCACTGCAGCAGGCACCAGAGGTACCCAGGGCTTGGAAGAGATAGTAAGAGGTGGGCTACAAAAAGCCACCAGTCTCCTGGAGTATGGCTGGGCTCTGTTTGTACTTGCACAGTGCAAAGCAGCACAACATTTGCAGTCTTTCCCTTCCACCCCTGGAGAAACTTCCTCCTCAACTTTCCTGCACTCACCTCTCAGTCAATACAGTAATTCTTTTGTGCCCACAGCAGAAGACACACTGGCAAAGTTAAAGACAGTCCTTAGCCACCTCTGAGCCAAACATAGCTAAACTTCCTGTCCCAAAGGTCTAGAGGCATGAAATGGGACTCCTGACCTGCTGGGAGCATTGTGACACTGGAACATCAGCGTGGCCCCATTTCTAACGAGCAAACTGGTGAAAGCATCATCGCAGCAGAGCTGCTGCTGCTCCTGAACAGCCCCGTGCGCTTGGGAGGAGCCCCCAAGGGTGCTTGAGCCAGGGTGATGCAGGCAGGTTTGTCTGTGGGTGCTGGAGGCCCTTAGCTGCCCTGGCCTCCTCTCCAGTCCCCCACACTATGGGTGACAAAGGTGATGTTGTGGCAGGGGCAGTGCAGCTGGGCTGGTGCCATGGGGAGATGGTCCTACGGTGAGAGGGCAGGCGGGAGGTGGCCCCTGCCAGGCGTGGGGCTGGTGGCTGCAGCCTTGCCAGCAGCCTGTTATTCATTCTCCAGCAGGGAACCTTTGGACTGTGGAAGGTTCGAGGCTCAGGGCGGGCGGAGACAAAGGCAGAGTCCAGGCTGGGCTCTGTCTGTCTGGCCTCTCTCAGTGAGGTGACTGCCAGGCTGGGAACCCCCTTGGGTAAATGCACTGCACAGGGGCTTTTGCAGGGTGAGTGGATGTGAGCACAGGGCACGCAAGGCCTCGTCTCTGTCCTGGTAAGGTCCAAGCTGCAGTGTCACCCCCTCTTGGTGTGAAGGGGCTCCGTCAGCCTAGGGACAGCTGCAGAAAGAGGAGACAACAGCAGAGCTTGCCCAGGGTCTCTCCAGGCTGTCTCCACCCCAGCACTGACTCCACAGCAGCACACCAGCCCCTGCCCCCTGGGCTGTGCTCATGTGGCCATGGCAGCAGCCCCTGCCCTGTGCCTGGGCAGGAAGGACCGCAGGCACTGCGGCTGCACGTCGGCCGCCGTGGCTTCCAGCCGGGATCAGCCTCCTCCCATGGTGGCTCCCAATTAAACCAATTTCTTGGACAGCTTCAGCGATGCAGGAGCCGGAGGCTTTGTAGTTGGGCGGCCTCTTGGGCCACCCCCAGGGTCTCCCTGTCCCCCCGACGCCCTCCCCATCCCTGGGGCAGCACCTGCTCTCTTGTGTAACACGTGGCCTGATCTCCTGGGGCAGTGCCTCCACTGGCCCTGCTGCTCTCCATAAGCCTTATTGGGAACATATCCCAGCAGGAGCCAAGTGTTGGGGACTGTCCCGGCCTCACCAGGCACAAACAAGGCAGCGCCATGCTGGGATGTGATCCAGAGGCACCTCTGAAGCTGCCGCCAGGCCCAAGCCTCACTGGTGCCAGCCCGCTGTGCCCAGAAGCTGTGGCGCCAAGCAGAGCAGCACATCAAAGCCCTTCTTGCTTCAGCTCCCCAGCCAGGCACAAAGAGTGGCAGGGAAGACAGGCAGGCAGGGCCATGGCCCCCATGGGGCTGGGGCCAGGGAGACAGATGTCTTCCCTCTCTGAGCACCCCCTTCCACTCGCCAGAGCTCTGTTCCAGCATGTAACAGGTACTCAGAGGGGCTGGGGTGGAGTAGGGACAGGAACACTGTAGGGGCTAGAGCAAGGCTCACAAGCACAGCCTGCACTGATAGCCAGGAATGAGAGGAGCCTTGAGAGGGCTGAGCTGGTCACTGCAGGGCACGGGAGCTGCACTCCCAAAAGTCCAAAACAGATGGATGGACAGACAGCACGGTGGCAGGGACCTGTGCTGCCTAACAGGAGGATGCAGAAAACTTCTGGGGTGTGACTTCAGGGATTCAAAGGTGTCCTGGGCTGGGTGAGACAGTGCTCGGACAAACATCAGGGTCTCTGTCAGTGCTGATGGTGCAGGGGCAGCTCTGGGAGCACGTGGGACATGGGCTTGGGCCCATGACAGAGAGAGCCTGTGTGGCAGTGGCAGCGGTGGTGCTGCTGCTGGCCCTGGTGTCACCAGCACTGTGGGGCACTGCACTCACACAGGGACACGCACTCAGCCCTGCGCCCACAGCACTGACACATACACACACGTGCTTTAAGGCACGTGCCTGGCTCCATGCTCAGTGGGTCCAGAGTCTCATGGTCCCCCAAGCAGCCTTTGGGGTGGCTGAAGGTTCAAGAGGTGCAGGTGAGACCCTGCTGCAGGAAGCAGAGTGTGAGCAGTTTGGCTGCTGCAGCCGCACTTTGGGAATTTGGGTCCAGTGGCAGGCATGGGGTGGAAGTTCTTGGTGCTGACACCATCCAGAGCTCTGGTCCCTCCACAGCCCAGGGGCTCAGAGACCAAGGGAGGCAGGGCCAGGACCCAGGCAAAGAGCCTGAATAGCAAAGCACTGAGCAGCAGAGGCCAAAGGCTCCTCAGATAGGTAATTACTGTTATTGTTGTTGTTCTTGTCATTACAATGACAGCAACAGCTACAGCTGGCTGCCGTTGCATCACTGCTGGCATCGTCGTCATTGTCATTGCAGTGGGAAAGTGACGCCCCAGGGCAGGAAGAGGCTTAGCCAATGCCAATGCAGTCTGTCCCTCTCCAGGGCATTCACAGCAATCTGCCCCTCCCTCCAGGGAGCCGAAGCCCGGGACTGTGCTCTATTGCCTGCAGGCGAACGGACTGAATCGGACAAATGGGTCTGGAGACGAGCTTACAGCTCCAAAGCTCCCTGCTGATCCCGGGGCTGTGTCTCTTCCCCAGGTCAGTCCCTGCCAGGGACCGGCTCATTCTGTCCCCAGGGCCTGGCGTGTTGTCATTTGGGATAAAGCCAGAGCGGGTGTCACTGCTCAAAACTCTGTCACTGCCAGGGAGGATGCCCTGCTCATGGGACAGGCCCGCGTGGCTTTCCAGGTCTCCTCCCACCCCAGAAAAGGCTGCTGTTAATGGAGGGATTGTTAGGGAATTAAGGGTTGGAGCAACAAGCAGGCTTGGGCTGTGGGCTGCAGAGGGCCAGGGATTACTCTGGGACAGCAGTCTGCTGCCAGCACCTCTCCAGCTGGCACTGGTGCTGCCAGAGAGCTCAGCCCGAAGTGCTGGAGCCCAGCCCAGCTGGCAGTGCCCAGGCTTTGCTCCTTCAGGAAGCTGGAGCGGGGATGCTGCCCACCTCTCTCCCTCTATGCCACCTGAACATTCTCAACCTCCAGGTTCTGGAGGGGTTCTGCTGCCCAGCTGGAGCTCCCAGCTCTACCAGGTAGTGAAATGGGGGTGCCAAAACTCCCGGGATGGTGGAGCAGTGCCTGGGAGCCAATATTGCCCAAAAGCTTACCAGCTGTCAAGGACAAAAGGAAACACTCCCCAGCTTCCTGTAACTGCTCACTCGTCTATAATTTCACACTTAGAGAAGTACCCAGCACCTACAGACACCCAGCACTGACAACCTGCACCCAGCGAGGGCACCACTCCTCCTGCTTTGCACCCAGCTGCCTGCTTCCTTCAGGACGCCGTAGGAGAGCAGGACCGCTCCTGTTTCTCACAGGGCTGAGTACCCTGGGAGCACCCTGCAGCATTTCTGGCAGCCCCAGCTGTGCCTCACCATGTCCATGTGATAGAGCTCACACCTCTCCTGCCAAACGCCACCGTATCACTACACTGAGTGGAGGAAGGTCCTTCTCAGCCCTTCTCAGGAGCAAATCCCTGCTCCAAGCCAGGCCTGGATTATGCTGAGGGGTTTGTGGCAGCAGCAGATCTGCCTGCAGTCCACTCAGTCCTGTGTGGCTGCAGCGTCATGCCTAGCAGAAGGAGCACGTGTGTGGGGGGGACCCTGCGCCTTGGCTGTGTGGAGCATCCCAGCAGTACCTGAACCACTGAGGCTGTGGCCTCTCAGAATTCCTCTACTGGGGAAACAGAGAAGGAACGTGTCATTTTAACAGCTCTGACCTGGCTCTGCTCCCCTCTGTCTTCCCCCCACAAAAGCTCTGCTGGCAGGCGACCCACAGGCACCGTGTCAGAGCTGGCCAGGGGCAGGGGCAGGGGTCACACTGCACACACGCTGGGTGCAATTAGGCAGCCAGAGTCTGCTGTGAACAGCACTGCTGCAGTTTGGGAATGCCACAATACTAATTAATCCAGGCACTGGCTTGGGGCCAGGATAGACCTTCCAGGGCTGCAAGAACTCAGGCAAGAAGACAAAATGCCCCTCCAGGAGGTGGGTGTCAAACTCGGACCTGGATCTGGCAGCCAGTGTGCCCACCCTTGGGCTGCATCTGTGCCCCATGGCTTGGGGTCACCAACTTCTGCCTAGGGTTGGAAGAACCAGTCCCTCCCCCCTGCCACCACCCTGGGGACATTTCAGCTCAGCCCCCGTGGCCAAGATGGGCCAGCAGCTGGGGGTAGGAAGGTGACAAGGCTTCATGGCCCAGAGAGAGCTTGGAGATCTCTGGCCATCTGACCCCCAGCCCAGCTGCAGGCCACTCACCACAGTGCTCAGCCCTGTGGCATCCAAGAGCCAGGATCCAGATACAGTGCTCTATATAAGCACATCTGCTCTCTGCCTGCTGCTCCCATCTCAGTGACAAGTGGGCACCAGGCCAAAAATGCCTTTCCCTTCCTACCTCCACACAGCAGCTGGACAGATGGAGGTGGAAAGCTCACAGGTGGAGGTAAAAAAGCAAAACCTGAGGCTGGCCTGCTACCCCTGCTTCCAGCCTATCTCACTGCATCCCAGTGCTGGGATGGTCCCATCATTGGCAGGTTATGCTGCCAGGGCTCAGCCTTTATCCTCCTCCTCCGCCTCCTCCCCTGAGCTTGCAAGTTCCCCTGCTCAGCCTGACTCTGCTCACCAGCTCTCACACCTTCTGCCACCAGCTGTGAGCAGCACAGGGCAACCTGCTCCAGAGAATTTGCTAGAGCTGGGTCTGCAGCCTTCAAAATCCCCCTCATCCTATCCAGATGTCTTCCTGAGGGACTATGAGGAAGTGGGGAACACATGCCCCCACATGTACTGACCAAGGGCCTGGGCAGGCTGAGGAAGAAGCTGAAGGGGCTTTCCAGCCCAAACCACTTCCAGGAAGGATCGACTCCCAGACACATCAAATACAAAACATTTTCTTCCTGTTTCAGGGTTAATTTTTGCATCAGGCAGGACTGATTATTTTTAATGAACTGTAAACCTGGAAACAGGCACTGTGCTTCTGCAAACTGTTTCTTTTGGGAATCTCCCAATTTTCAGGTCTAACTGATCCCACAGATGATGCCTCATTGGCATGGACGGAGTCTGGTGGGGAGGGCCCCTGGGCTGAAAGCGGAGATGTGCTGCGCCCTGTATTTTTAGAAGCTGGAGACAGTCAGCTGGATCCCACTCCAGACCCACCCCTACCTTACCCTGACCCTGTGAACTCTGGATGTCCAGGTCGAGGTGCCTTGGGACACCCAAAAAGATTCTGTCCCCAGCAATGTTCTACTACTACTGAATGCAGTCATGCAGAATAAGACTTATTTTTTATTTAATCTGATCTCTTTAGGTGTTTGCCATGGAGATAATATTCCCATATCTGTTGTATCCTTCCCAGGACAGGGAGCAGATTCGGAAGGTGCCACTGGAGTTGCACCGGCTGACGGGCACCACATGCCTGGGGCTGTGTGCGGCAGCAGGGCTGGCAGGATTGGGCTGTTCCCATTTGTGCCCTGGGCACGTCACAGCCATGGGATGACAGAGAGCCTCAAGCCTCTGGATGTCCCACTGACGACTCTGTCTGTGCCGGGAAGGGCTGCTGCATCCTCACTGTAGGGTCCTGCGGATCCCTGCTGTGTCCAGGCACCGCACCACTGCCACAGCCACTTCTGTGCCTGGCCCGCCGAGCTCTGGCCCACGGACGAGCTGCTGCTTGGCCATGACCATGTTTGGGTGTTTCTGAGCCGGTGGATGACTCAGATCTCTGTTCCCGGGACTTGTTTACCGAGATGGGTGGGAGCAGGAGGAGCATGAGGCTGGCAGCGTGGCGGCTGTGCAGTGCCGAGTGTGCCCCCACGTGCAGCTGCCTCTGACACCGCTCCTGTCCTCGTGCTGGGCCTGCTCGGGGACAGCTTCTGCTTTTGGAGGGGAGGTTGCTGGCCCCCGCCGGGCACAGGGAACCCTGGGGAGGGATATGCCCAGGCTCACACGGAGAGGCAGAAACAGACCCGGGTGTGCTGCTCCAAAGCGGTTCGTTCCAGGCTGTTTTACCCCCTCCTTGAAGCATCAGCCCAGCAGTTCCTTCATCCTTACTTAATGCTGAAGCTATGCAGCCCCCTGCCAGTGCCATAGCTGTGACCCTGCTCCACTGATGGCTCTCCCAGCTGGCCGATGGCACCGCCCCCTCACATGCCTGCCTGGTGGAGCCAGAGGGTTTCTTGGAAAACAGCCCATTTCTTGGCCTGCCTGAAATAGCAGCTCAGAAAACACAGTGAAAAAATCCCCAGGGCTGAGCAACAAGTTGCTGCTCTCCAGCAGCTGATCCCACAGCCCCGTGCACTGGGGTATTCCTGGGCGGCTGAGGAGCCTCCCCAGCGTCCCCCCCAGGCCCCCACCACGTTGCACAGCCAGGGGCATCTTCCCAGCCCTCCTGGCCATGACAGCTCCCGGGTTCTCCTTTGGCTGCTCTCTGCAGACATCCCAGGGCTTCCCTCCCTGTTACCACCAGCCCCTGTTACCCCCAGCCCCAATCCAACCGTTGCTCTGGAAGCAGGAACTGAAACCTGTCACTTCTGCCTGCCCACGGTGTCTCACAGCACTGCCCAAAATAGGTCAAAAAGCCCTAAAATATCGCTGCCCACTCAGCCCAGCTAGTACCCTGAGGAAGGCGTAGGAGTGTGTGCAAGGCTAGGGGTGAACAAGCAGAGGGACCAGCTCAAAAACATACATCCCATGGGATCATCATTTCCCCCGGCGTGCACAAAAACAGCTGTTGCTGTG
>VZRX01004074.1:0-10181 GCA_013398075.1 Notiomystis cincta | reverse complement strand
CCAGACCCCTTCCCAGCTCCCTCCCATGAGTGACTCTCTGGAACTTTCCCCACTTTCATTGCAGTTCCTCGCTCTCTTTTTTCCCTCTCCCAGGAATGGGAAGGAGGGATAAGGAGAGCCAGTTACAGCCAGGGCAACTTCATTGTCTCATTTTTACCCCACTCCCTATTCTGTGATTTATAGGGAAACCCTTGGCTGAGAACCTCCCTGAGGGCCCAATCCTGAACTCCTCACCACCTTTTGTCTTCTCCTTATATCCCTCAAATTCCCACATTTTTGCTGATCCACCCCAATTCCGCACAATCAGATCCCTCTGATGCCCTCAGGGCTCCTCCCTGGGCTCCTCTTTATCTCCCTGGGTTTCTCTTCATCTCCCTGGGCTCATCTTCCTTCCCTCTCCATTCCCTCTGACTCAGGGAATCTCCAGATCTGGATCAGAGATCCGGTTTTATGCAGATTTCTTGGAAGTTTATCCCTAATTATTCCTTCTCTTCCCAGGTTTTTTGGGTTGTCTCGAGGACGTGGAGGCTTCGATGCCATTTTTTTTTCCTGGTCTATATTTAAACCTCAAATCTGAATTCTTGCTCTCAGGCACTGTTTTTTGGGTTTTTTTTCTCCAAATCTGATTAAAATGATGACATTTATCAGGGCTGGGGTAGCACAGGGTTCATCTTTTTCCCTTGGGAAATCCCATCAGGAGCAGTTCCATCTTCCAGCTGCAGATCCAGAAAGTCAGGTTTATTTAACCAACAGTGAAATTCCACATTAATAAAAACATGGAAATGTATTTTCCTCTTCCATTTGAGGAAAAAAACAGATGTTAGACAAGCATTTAATAATTTAATAATCTCAAAATAAATTTTAGGCGATGTGTGTTAATTTGGTGTTTCAGCCCTTTCCAATAACAACACAGAATCAGGAAAAACCACAATTCCTTCCAGCTCCAATATTCCTTCCAACCACAATTCCAGCAAAGATTTTCATGGTGTACAAATCCCTGGGAAATGTTGTAAATTAAGACATTTAATTCCATGCTTCATTCCAAACCAGTGGCTGAGCAACATCCCAAAATTCCTGACCCACATAATCCTTAAAAGTTTCTTTTTCCTGATGAAAATGGGATGAAGGTCTCAGCAAAGGGATTTATTTGGGAATTCCAGATGCTGAAAGAAATGTGAATTTATTTCCTGAAATTTCAGGTCTGCCCAATCACGGTCACAACGAGGGGGTGATCCCTGGATTTGTTTAAAACTGGGAATTCCCGGATCATGGATGGATTATTTGGGAATATCGCTGATCACTAAGAGAGGATTATTGTTTTTTTAAATTAAGTAAATTTTCCTTGCCAAAATAGCAACATGTGGGACCTTTAAAACTAAATTACCCAGGAGCCCTGAGCATTAAAAGCAGCAGGATTTAATTCCAAGAACATGACTCACTTTGCCAGGGAACTCTATTATTAAAGTGAGGGGGTTTGGCTTTAGAAAGAATAATATGAAAAATTCTTTAGGAGTTATTTAAATCCTTTGTTTTCCTCCATAAAATCTCCAAATTTTACATCCATCCTCTTTTCCCAGTGGCTGCAACGCTTAACCCGAGAAGGGGTAAAATAACTTTGTTTTAAGGATAATTTGCTGCAAATATTTGGAAAAGCTGTTTGTAAATTAAATATCAGGGCGAGCAAAAATTCCTCAGCCATATCCAAGGCCTTTCATTTTTCCAGGAGCGACATTCCACGCCTTCTGTGGGACTGAATTAATCAACTAATAAATGAAAGAGAGAAAGATTGTTAAATATTCCTTTTCCTCCTGACTAATGTTGGGATAAGCCCGGGAAGATGGGAAAGATGGATGGAGACCCACAAAGCTGCATCAACCTTTTCCCACTTTTTGTATCCCCAGATTACTGGGAATAAATATCCAGGGAGAAAAGCTCAGGTGGGGTAAATCAGCCCCTTTTCCTGGGCTTGGCAGAGCTCTGCTGATTTTCTGGCACCCAAATTTGTGTTTCCATAAAATAATGGGAACAGCTGAGGAATCCAACACCAGCGGAGAGAAATGTCATGGAATGTGGAGCTTTTTGGGGATGGCCCATCCCTGGAAGTGTTCCAGGGATTTGGAGCCATCTGGGATAGTGGGAGGTGACCCTGCCCTTGGGATGGGATGGGATTTAAGGTCCCTTCCAACCCAAACCATTCCATGGCACAGGGAATAACTCCAAGAGAGGGAATATGAAGGGAAAAGCTTTGGAAGCTCTCCTGGAGTAGGAATTGAGGCCAGGAGGAGTTGTGGGGGTTCTGAAGGCTGATCTTTGTTAATTGTCCCACCTGCCTTGGAATTCTGATCCAAAATCCATGGAAAACATGGGAGAAAGGTGAGTGGGGAACACCATGCCTTGCACTGGCCAAGGGATCAAAAAATGAAGTTTTTTTGGTGTAGTGGAAGAGGAAAAAACCTTCTGGAATGTGGTGATTCCACCAGACCTTGGAAATGTTGGATTATTACCTGGCAGTGCCCTACAAAGACAGAATTCCTTGATAAGAGTCACACAAATTTTGGGGCATTCCCTGGATCTTCTCACACAACTTGAAAGAGAAAAAAACTCAGAAGAGCTCAAGGAAATTATTTTCCTTATAAAACCCTCACTGCTTCAATTCCAGGCAAAATGTAGGAAAAACACCATTTATTTATCGTGTTGTTCCTGCTCTCCAAATTCGGTGTTGGAATATTAAACAAAAACTTTCAAAACTTATCAAAAAATTTATTTCTCTTCAGATTTTAATTTTTAATGGTATTTTTAACCTGAGAAAACCCCACTGGTTCTTATCTTTCTCTTAATCAGAGACTTCCCGTGTTTCTTGTGTCCAAGGGTTTTTTTTTCTCCCAGGAAAAGCTTTTCTTCTCATTTGTTTTTGGAATGAAAGCTGAGTTTCCCCTTCTGCCTCCTGGTTCAAACAGCAGCAACTTCCAGAGGAGCAAATTCCAAGAGTTTTGTGAAGGAATGGAGTCAGATCCGGCAATATTTGAATCCCTTTCCCAATTAAGTGACAGCTCCTGAATTTCTCTGGGGTTTGATATTTTCCTTTCCTGTCTTTGGAGGAATCTGAAACTGCCTGAGAAAGGGAGAGCTGCATTTAATTGGAAAAAAAAAATCGGGAATGCTCGGTGTGGATTCAGTTCTAATAAAGCGTTACAGGAAAAGGGGTGGAATTTTTAACTTTATTCAAATCCTCTGCTCTAAAAATCCTCGGAGTGAATAAATTACCAGCACTGCAGCAAAGAGAATCCTCCTGACCTTGGAGCAGCAAAACCCCGGGCGAGGATGGAAGAGGAATTCGGGAATTGCTTCAGGAGCAGGTTTGGATGGAGAACAAAATCTTGGCTGATCCCTGGGCAAAAGTAATCCCGGATGGAAAAAATGTGGAAGAGTCTGGGAGAGCAGCTCCTATCCAGAAATACAACCTGGGGCTGCTGATTCCTGCCTCATCCCATGAAATCTGCAGGAAATTTGGGTGGGAAGGGCAGAGGGGGGATGCCTTAGACCTGGAAACCTCGAATCTGCCTCTCCCAATCCCAGATTTTCCTCTTTCTGGGGTCAGAGTTAACAGGAAGTGACACAAGCTCCCTTAAGATGCTTTGTGCTGCAGCTTAATTAATAATTAATTAATTGGGAAATATGTGAAACAAGGGACTCTGTACCACCAAAATCTTTGGGAATGCTTCTTCCCTGGATAATCCATCAGGGCCATGAGGGTCTTTTAGCCAGCCTGTGGGGAGAGACCCAGATGCTCAACTTCTCATGTTAATCTCTAATTAATGTCAACATCTCTAATTAATAAAAAAATTAATTACCAAAATTAAAAACCCGGTGTCATGCAAGGTTTGGATCCAAAGAATGACCCAGGTTTGGGACCAGCATGGCTCTAAAATTCCCTTTTTCCTTCTAGAAATGATGGGAAAATATTTCCTTTTGCACCATGGGAAGAGTTTTCCTCTGGATCCTGCGCCAGAGCTGCTCTGCCTGACCTGGGAAATTCCATGAGATTTCAGGGTGGGAAGATTTGGAAGAGCAGTCTCCACTCACCTCCCAGAAAATTCCTGAAATGATTTCTCCAGTGGGTGTCCAGCTCCTCAGGACTCCCAAACCCGGTGGGGTTTTGGGGTTTCCCTCTCGAGGTTTCAGGAGGTGCATCCTCCTTTGATCCCAAACTCCAGGACCAGTTCCCTCTTCCTTTCCCCATGGCTGAGACACCAGGAAGGTGCTGCCCTCCCGAACCTCCTGCCCCATCTCCCCCTGATCCTGTCCTTCCCCCAAAGTTCAGAAATTCCCATTTGGCTGTTCCAGGAGCTCTGGAACAAACCCATGGCTGGAAGTGGGGACAGACATTAATTCCCACCTCGAAGCCATTCCCACCCATCCCCTCAGCCAGGAATTTTCCATGCAGACATCAGCTCATGCCTTCCCTGTCACCTGCACAATCCGAGTCTGCACCTTCCAACACAAAGGAGGCAACTCAGGGAGCGGAGCTTGGGCATTTAAAAACATCTCCCGTTGCTGTGGTCCATCAAAATTCCCTCGGGGAAGGAGAGCGTGAAAGAACAGCCACTTGTGCAGCAATTTTAATCAGGCAAAACTGAGATAAGGGACTGATTACAGAGTTATTGAGCTGATAAAATCCTGACTGGAGCTTTGTAATCAATCAGCAGCCGGCGCTCATCCATGGAATAACCAGACGGTGCATCTGCCTTCCCTTGGATATTTATAAAGTGCTCGTGGAGAAGTTATTTACCTTTATTAGCTGGATTTTCCATAATTAGCTCATCTCCTGTGAGGGTTTTCAGTGTCTGGACTGACACCTGGGATGCTGGACACCTGTTTTAATCAATGTTCACTTTCTTCTTAGTGCCTCAGAGAAGGATAGGTGGTTTGGGAAGAGAAATTAAAGGATATGTTGGAATTCCTGGCAGTGTTCCATTGAGATAAGGAGAACAGATCCAGGTGTGCAGGAATCCAAATCCAGGCTATCCCAAAGCTCAGGAACATGCACTTCTACGGAATTAGCTCGATGGGGAAGTGATTTTTGGCATCTCTGATTATCCTGGTTGTAGGATCCATAGATGTATCTGAGGGACTTTGGGAAAAGCTTGGAATTCCCGAATCTTTTTCTCTCTCACTCTCCACGCCGGATTTTGGGCGTGATGATGAGCACCCACCACCTCCCCAGGTGGATTTGCCCACTCTGGCCAAAGCCAAACAGGAATTCCTCTTTCCAGTAGGATTTTTCCAGGACTTAAATGGCTTTTTCTGCCCAACACCAAAACCTTTAACAGGGTAAAGACTAAAGAGTTTTGTCACTAAAAACTGATTTGATATCTCGATTATTCCTTCTAGAAATGGGAGACTTCGTTCCATTTTTGGAGCAAACAACTCAATTCTTCCAACTCAAATTTGTATAAAAGAGAAAAGCACCTCAGAGGGAAAATCCCTCATGCAAAGGCTGTTTCTCTGTTAATTAACTAATTCAGCTGATGATGCTCGTTAGGCCTTCGAGAGCTTCCCGAGTGCTGTGGTCACCACAAAAGGCTGCATTAAGAAGGTGCTGATTTAGAGAGCAGCTCTGCATCTTATTCACCTCAGAGGAAATGGGTGATGAGAGAAGATCAGCGGCTGAAATCAAGGAATGAAAGGAGCTAAAGATGCAAACGCAGGTTCAGCTCCAGCTGGGGCTGGACCTGACGGGATCATTAATTTCAGGACCACATTCCATTGTTATTCCCAGCTCCTCTGCCTCGTTCCTTGTGCATGGAGCAGGGGCTGCTCCCTTAATAAGAGAAAAATCAATATTTTGCTTTTTAGCATTGTTCAGTGCCTCATCTCACTCCTTGCTTATTATGGGATCTTCAGACTCTGCTCCCAGATCAGCTGGAACACATTCCCATTTCATTTTCCAGGGGAAGCTGGGGTGGATTCGCAGGCTCGGCAATTGCAAACCTCCATTAATTGTGGTGTTTTGAAACACCAGTTATGGCTTTGAAACACCAATTATGGTTTTAATCCTAATTGGGATGATTAATCTGTCCTGGATCTGGGTCACAGAGCTGGGGATGCTCCGAACTTGTGCAAGGGTCACAGGGCAAATCCCAGCTCCTCGTGGGTATCCCAGATGGATAAGGGAAAAATGATGGGAAAAGGATTTGGTTTTCCATCCATGGCAGGTGATTACTGCCGGAGCTGCAGCACTTTGCCATCAATCTCCTTTATTCTCCCAGCTTTTCCCAGCCTGGGGACGAGGGCGAGGGGGTGTGTGACAGGAGCGGTGATGGACTGGCCCTGCCGCTCCATCCATCACCGCCACGCGCTCAGAATTCCCTTTTCCTAAACAAAACATGGACACTGAGCAACCTCCCGGAACGTCTGCCCTCCTCCACCTTCCTGATGCCTCAGGAATTCCAGGTCGCCTCCTTCCAGAGGGATAAATTCAAGCCATGTCAGACATGGAGGAGATTGAAGCATTCCTGTGACAGGGAATGTCTTCCCAGCGGGAAAACCAGCTGGAAAATCTGCTCTTCCTTGTCTGAGAAGTTCCCAGTGTTCAGTGCCTTGAAAAGCTTTAATAATTAAAGGGACTTTCCTGTCTATCTCCCAGGCATTCCTGACACACCTCTTTCCTTGGATATTCTCTTCCCAAGGGCTCCATTCCAGATCCAAGGAATGGAGTGGAAGATGTCTGGCTGATTTTTGTGTTTCATTCCAGATCTGTCTTAAAACCGTCCTCTCCTGGCAAGAATCTGAAGGTCTGAAGAGGGAATTTCTGCTTTGGGAGGACCTAGAGATGATGTCAACATTTCCTTCCATCACTGTGGAATCTGCAAAAAAAAACAACCAACTATGGAATTTCATGGTAACAGTGGAAAACGTTGGAATCTGGACTGGGATCTATTCCTCATGCAATAGGATTAATCTGTCCCAGCTTTTGGTCTCTAAAATTCAAGTTTCTAAACAAAATTTTGCATCTTCTCCCCCCCTTTACACAGCTGTGACTCCTCTTCTTGCTGGCTGATCCATCAAAAACCGGGATTCCAGGAATGAACCACTCTGAAGATGATCCAGACAAAGACTTTTCCTAAAGGATCCCCAGTCCATCCCATAAAACTTCTCAGGGCAGGGTCATTTTGTGCCAGGTGACTTGGACAGTTTTCCACTGAGGTTTGTTCCTGACCTTGCAGATTGTCCAGTGATTATTATGGGAAATTCCACATTGGAATTACAGAAATCCCATCTTACACTTCTCTGACACCTCAATAACATGGAGAGTAGATTGAGATGGGATATTGGGAAGGAATTCCTGGCTGGGAGGTTGGGGAGTGGCTGGGCTGGAATACCCAGAGAAGCTGTGGCTGCCCCTAGATCCCTGGAAGCGTCCAAGGCCAGGCTGGATGGAGTTTGGATCAGCCTGGGATGGTGGGAGATGTCCCTGCCCATGGCAGGGGTGGGATGGGATGATTCTTAAAACCCCTTCCAACCCAAACCATTCCCTGATCCTACAATTCCCTATATCAAACACTCCTACAATTTCTGTCCAGAGCAGGAATACAATCCCATAAACTCAAGGTGTTCTTACCCTTTTTATGTCTGAAGGAAAAATAAATGCCCAGGAATTTTGGGGCCTCAGGGATGCTGGCACAAAATCCACTGGTAAGGAAGGCATTCCTGCTTGGATATGCCCCAAAATATTCCTTACTTCCCTTGACTGAACTCTGATATTGGATCTTCTCTTTAGTTGGGTCCTGAGCTTATCCTGAGTTGTGCATTCCAAGGGAAATGCTCAGAGTTTCATGGACCACAGAATCCCAGAATCCCAGAGGTTGGAAAAGCCCTCCAGGGTCATGAAGTCCAACGCATTTCCAATCCCCGCCTTGTCACCATCTCAGCCCACTGGGTGCCACTTCCAGAGGATTTTTTCTTGGACACTTCCAGAGGATTTTTTTCCAGGGGATGGGCAGGAGGGGTTGTCCCAGTCAGTCCCAGTGCTGTCACATTTCCATGCCCATTGCACATCACAAAATCTATTTATTCCCCCTCTTTGCTATCCCCAGATTTTGATTTTTCCAGGGAAGGAAATGAGGCTCCTCTGGCAGTGCCTCACTCCATGTAACTCTTCCCAAATAAACATTTTTGGGAAGTTCTGAGAGCGTTCCAACCACGGAATGTGCACAGNAATTCCTTTTGGGGGTACATGACAGAACTTTCCTTTTAGTTTTTCAATAATCCTTTCATATTGAAGAAATTCCAGACAAACCTAAGGAATTGCACAGGAATTTTTTTAAATTTTTTTTGCTGCTAAATAGGACTTTCCACAACTTTCTTGGGAGCATCCCATTTGTTTAAACTCCAAAGTCAGGTATTTGCCTTCCAAAATTTTGGCTGCTCCTTCCTGCTAAACCAATGAATCCCAAAATCCCTTCATCATATTCCCTCTTCCTAAATTCCAGCTGCCCATCCTGGGTGTTGGGGAGTATTCCCTGCTCTGCTTCATTGATGGAAATTGGGACTTTTTTAGACTTCTGGAATTTTTGAAGCTGCTTCACCAGGGGAGTTGTTTAGTAATTTTTATAACTAAGGAGCTGAGAGACAAAGCTGCTGGAAAAACCAGTTCCCATTAAATAGGAGACATTCCAGAGCAGCCAGGCTCCTATTCAGCCATTGATGTGAAAGGTTCCTAAATGAATTATTCTAAAGTCACAAAAATCTGCATCCAAATCCTCAGTGCTGGGCAAACACAGGAAAATCCCTCTGAATGGATGCATGGAAGCCTCGAGGAGAAGCAGGAATGTGGGTCTGGAGAGCTGCTCCTGGTAGGATTTATTTGGGACACGGCAAGGAAAGGGCTCCGAGGAGCCTCGGGATTGTGAACGGCCTTGGAGAGAGGAGCTGTGCCTGGGAAAGAGAAAAGCTGCTTATCCTGGAGTGGGAATAACTCAGGGATCAGTTTGGAAGGGGGAAGGGAAGGGAGCCAGCTCAGGGAAGAGCCTGATCTGTGAATGAAAGCCCTGGAAACGTTGCGGCTCCTTCACAACATAAATTCTGACTCACTGACAGCGCCAGCCTTTTTTTCCCTTTTTTTCTCCCTCTCTCTCTCTCCCTTTCAATTTTTTTCCCATTTTGTTTTGTCTGCTCCAAGCAAAGCTGTTTTCTTCATCAAATCCTGGCGAGAACAACCCTCGTGTCGCCTTGCTGGGGACACACACGAGTTGTCATCATCTGTCACCGGTGTCTTTTCATCTCTTCGAGCCCTCGCTGCCCCTTCTGCTGCTCCCTCTGCCTTTTGATCTTTCCACTTTGCTGCTCCCTCTGGAACGCTCAGACATCCAAGTGAACAATATCCAGCCAGGGAAAAAAATGAAAAATAAAAATACAACAAAAAAAAAGGTGAAGTGCCTTGATTTATATCACTGGGTTTCACGGAGATGAAAGGAAAATCCAAGGTTCCAGCTCAGGAATGGTTAAAGAAAAGAAAGTCAAGGAATCAAAGGAAGTGAAAGGAAGTGACTGATGAAAGGAAAGAGAGCTCTGTCCCTGATTATAAATCCAGCGGGATTTGAATCCCAGAATTCCAGTGCTGGAGCTGAGCAGAGAGAGATCCCTGATCCATTTTTCTGGCTGCCCCACGGAACAGAACCCATTGGATTTCACCTTCTTTTAAACCCAGTAATTCCTGCTTAGGCCAGGTGGAAACTCATCCCGAAGATGTGGAGTCCCTGAGGCTCTGGGAGATGGGACAGGACGAGCTCCTCACGAGCTCTTTGTGTCCCTTTGTTTTTCTGGGTGACAGCAGTGACAGCACAGGGGGGAGTGAAACCACTCTGAAATCACAGGGATAATTCCTCTTAATCCCTCGCTGTCTTCCTCCCTTTCTCTGAGCCAGCAAAGGAATAAAATCACATGGAATTCATAAAAATCTGCTGCTCCAAACCTCTTTTTAAGGACAGAGTTCCAGCTTCACGTTCTTCAAGTGCAGCATCCCCATCTCTGCAGGAGAAACCCAAAAGAAGCACTCCGAACTCACCTTTGGCTCTGCTTCTCTCTCCTGGCTGGGGTGAGGTGTTGTGGCACTGCCCCACTCCATGTAACTCTTCCCAGAAGCCGGAAAAATAAATATTTTGGGAAGTTCTGAGAGCGTT
>VZRX01004073.1:0-44012 GCA_013398075.1 Notiomystis cincta | reverse complement strand
TGTATATATATCCATATATACCTTATGTACAAGGCAATGGAAGGTGGGAATTTACAGGGACCTGAAATTAAAGGCGGCGCTCGCAGCTGACCAAGCTTCCCCCCGAAAGAGTCACTGTTGGCAACAAAATGGATAAATTCCAACAAGTTGGGATAAATTCAAATAAATTCATATAAATTCAATTGAATTCGAATAATTTAAAATAAATAAAGGGTGAAGAAAGGAGGAAGGGCTCAACCCAGGGCACTTGGGGGGCAGAGAGAGGCTCGTGGCACCTCCAGCACAGAGCCCTTCTCCTCACACAGCCAAAGAGGCCAAGTCCAGGCACCAACTCTTGTGTAGAATCCTAAATTGGCACAGGGAGGGGGTGGGTTGGGTGCTGGGAGGGAATTTTTCCCTGTGAGGGCAGGCACAGGTTCCCAGAGGAGCTGTGGCTGCCCCTGGATCCCTGGGAGCATCCAAGGCCAGGCTGGATGGGGCTGGGAGCACCCTGGGACAGTGGGAGGTGTCCCTCCCTGCCCATGGGGTTTAAGGTCCCTTCCAGCCCAAACCATTCCATGATTCCATGCTCTAGGAAAGGTTGAGCAGCTCCTCTGCCTCCAAGACTTTCCTTTCTGCCTCCCATCCATCCAAAACCTCCATCATCCCAGCTCCTGCCACAGTCAAGGACTGGATAAAAGTCGTGGTGGTCGAACTCTGAGCTCGTCATTCCCAGAAATCGCCCGGTCAGGGCTCAGCAAGGATTTGGGAATTTGTGGGGAAAGGGAAAAAGAAGAAAAAGCTGGATCAGGGGATGGATATCCTTTAGCAGCCAAAGGAGGACACGGAGCTTTGGGGCCACCTCTTCCACCGCTGGGAGAGTCCACACCACCCAGCCCCGAAACGCCGGGAAAAGCCTCCGGCAGCAGCCAAGTCAGGGAGCTCTGGGAAGAGCCTGGGAGTGTGGGGGGAGGATGAAGCAGCTGAGAGCAGCAAGGCAGGGCCAGGAGAGCATCCCTGGGGCTGTGAGAGCCGGGGAGGTGCCCTGGGGGGGGGTGGCTCCTACATCACAAAGGCAGCGCTGAGCTAAGCCCGGCTCCGCCCGGCACGGCTGGAAATAGCCCTGGCTCTCTGCTGGCTCACAGCTAAACTGAGCCTCCGCATGGACCCTCTCCCTCCTTCGGAGCTCCATTAGAGGCCATTGTGGAGAGCTTCTCCTGCATTCCCTCCCCGCTGAAGCGCTGGATATTTTTAAACTGGGCCAAAAAAAAAGAAGAAAAACCAAAAAAACCTCCTTCACAAAGGCAGAGTCAAAAAAAAGAAACCCAAACAACAACAACGACAACAAAAATAAGATTTGTTGGTTTGGTGGGTGGAGTTTTTTTTAATAATGAAGACTTTCAAAAATAAGAGTGATGGAAAAATAACACGGCTGCCCAAACAACCGTGGCTGTGCTGGATGGAAGGGAAGGAGCTGCTCCTTGGAGCTCATTTGGGATAACAAACACAGGAGAGCTCTTTTTCCATCAGTACCATTGTGCTGTGCCTGTGGCTGAGACACCACGGCGAGGGGACAGGGGGAGGAACAGGTGGAGAGGAGGGAGAGGTTGGCTCTGGGGATATTTAGTTTCTTGTCCAAAATCCAGTGGAGAAAGGTGTGGCCAAGGGGGAATGAGATAAGACAAGGGGAATGGCTTTAAATTGAAGGAGGGTTGGATGGGATATTAGGAAGAAATTCTTCCCTGTGAGGGTGGAGAGCGGCTGGGATGGAATTCCCAGAGAAGCTGTGGCTGCCCCTGGATCCCTGGAAGTGTCCAAGGCCAGGTTGGACACTGGGGCTTGGAGCATCCTGGGATAGTGGGAGGTGTCCCAGCCCATGGCAGGGGTGGGACTGGATGAGCTTTAAGGTCCTTTCCCACCCAAACCATTCCAGGGTTCTGTGGCCGAGGCTGCAGCCCAGTGAGGCCCTGACACCACGGGGGAGCTGAGCCAGCCCCCCTCAGGTCATTGTTCCCTCGGCTCTCAGCTGATAAAATCCACCAGGTGTCTGCCAGTCCCCGTGGGGGACACGCCAAGGTGAGACCTTCCAGGCCAGGCGAGATTTGGGACACAGGGAGCAAACCCACCATTGTCCCTGGCACCACAAATCCACAGAGCACCCAGCAGGCTCCGGCCCTTTGGCACCCCGGTGATGAGCACCTCCCCTGTTGTCACCTCCTTCCTCCTTCCAACACCTGCCCCTCCCTCCTGCTCACCTGAGAACTTCACACCTGCTCAGAAACCAAACCCACACAGGGGTCTGGGGATTGGTGACACCTCCCCGTGCCCCCCCAGCACCCAAAACCGCCGGAAGGGGGGTGCTCTGCCCCGCCCAGAGCCCGGGACCAGCACAGGTGAAGGCATTGGTGAACACTCAGAGAGACTCCGAGGTTGTAGTGCAACGTTGATGGCACGAGTGAGCACGGGGAGAGCTGGGGGGAGCAGGGACAGCAGAGAGCTGAGGGCTGGGGTGGGGTGAAAGGCAGGGGAAGAGGTGGGATGAGAATGGGGGATGAGGGGATGAGCCCTAACTCAGGGACCCCAAATTGTGCTGCTGGAGCAGGGAGCAATTAACCCAAACGAGGGCTCAGCCTGCTCATCCCACTCAGCCCCCAAAAGCCATCCTGCCTCATCCCAGCTCCATGCACAGCATCCCAGAGAGGGGTGGGACTGCATACCCCAAAAACATCAGCAGGAGACGCCTCCAGATCCTTTTGGGGGCTGGATCCACCCCTCCCTGCTCCTGCCCACCTTGGAATTCTCACATATGCACATGTGGGGATTTTAATTCCCCCACAATTAAAATACCATCTCATCCCAGCTGCAATTAGGTTTCTAATCTTCATTTACTTATGCTAAAGCACTTCCAGCAGCAGCAAGGAGGAGTTGGAGGAGCAGCCAGACAAACCAGGGCTGGTTGAGTTTGCAAAGCCTCGTCACGGCTCCAAAATAAAGCGAACTGAGACTACAATTGAATTATCCAGGATGGTTCCTGTCAAGCAATTATGCTCCACGAGAGCCTGAGAATGCAATTTGCTCTCATCTGACAGCTCATCTGAGGGGCTGGAGGGCCCATCCGAGCTGGTGGGGAGAGGGAAACACCAGCACACGGAATTCAGGTGGCAACGGCAGCTCCCAAAGAGAATTCTTTGGGAAACTCTGGAATTTGACTGAGGAGTATGTGGGGGGAAATGGTCTGGGCATGGCTGAAATGTCCCAGAGTGGGGCTGAGAGATGCTCTGTACAACCAGAGCCTGTCTGCATTCCCAGCTCCAGGAATGAGCCTGGGAAGGCCATGGGAGAGGGGAATGACCCCAATTCCAACTGCCCTGCTGTGCCCAGCCCCAGAGCACCCCCAAACCCGGGGTTTTGGGAGTAAGGAGCGAAGCCGGGAGCAGGGCAGTGATGGGGAGGGCGAGAGGGCGGGGCTGGCTGATGAGGCACACGCCGGGAAAAGCGGATAAATGAACGGGAATGCGAGATGCGCCCCGCTGGGAGGGCGACCCGCGGGGGGACACATAAGTGGCCGCGGCTGGGAGGGAGAGAAGCCACTTGTGAAAGGTCAGCGCTGCCCACGAGGGGGCTGCGGGGGCGCGGGGGGAGCGGGACAGATGCATTTCCCCGTGGGGGGCAGCTAATGGCAGTGGCACTCCCTGGCCCCGCAGGATCCGGGCACAAACTCACGAATCAGCGACATTCCCCCGTTTTTCATGACAAAACCGCAGAGAAATAAATAAAGGGAATTAAATAAACCCACGGAGAACCGAGAACAAGCCCTCCCCAACCCGGCATCACCGTGAGCACTGGACTGGGATCAGAGGAGCCCTGGGGGTGAACTGAAGTCATTGTCCTGTGGGTCACCCCTGCTCGGGGCGGGGGGACTGTCCCCAGAGCCACCGCCGGGGCACGGAGAGCCGCCCGCTGTCCCATCCCAGCGCAGCCGGGCGTTCCCGGGGCTGCTCCGGCTCCTCCCGCCCGCGCCGAGAGGATTCCCGGGATGGTGAAACGCTGCGGGGGAAGAGTCTCATTCCTGGCCCGCTGTCGGCCCCGCTGCTCCTCCGTAGCGCAGGGTGTGAAGCGGAGAGGAAGAGGAGACCCGCTGGGGGAGGAAGGCACCGTCCCTCAACTCCTCCCGTCACAGCCTGGAAGGGACACAAGGAGCAGAGTCAGCACCGGGCGCCTCCTCCCGTGGAAGCGTGGGGGTTTGCAGGGAAGATCTTTGGGAATAAAACCTCCTGGAACAGCTTTGCCACGGAGCTGCTCCCAAAAGCAGCGGCCCCAGGGGAGGCCGTGAATGCTGACACCTCCCTGCCAGCCCTGCCTGGCTCCCGGAGCATCACCCAGAGGGGAAAGGGCTCCTTGGGTACCACCCCCCATCCCGCAGGTTCCTGGGTTTGTGTCCCGATCCCTTGGACCCAGGGGTGGCAGAGCCTGAGGGTACCACAGACAGCTCATCCCTGTGCACAACCAGGATTCCTGGACTCCGCAGGAACAACAGCCAGAGTCCCTATGGAAGGAATCAGCTCCCACGGAAAGCTGAGCTGGAACATCCTGATTAGCAAAAGATTGGGCCGGTAATTAACAGGGAGCTGCGGGGCAGCCCCAGCCCGGGGCAGGCAGAGCTCAGTGGCTCAGTGATTGGAAAAACATTCCCAAGCCCAGCGGAGCAATTCCACAGATGCCTTGGGGCCCAGCATCCTTCAGCACTCCCTGCCCGGCTGCCGGAGCCGCCCTGGTGCCTGCTTGGAGCGTGGCTTGGGAATCAGCTTCCCTCGGGATTAACATCTCCCGCTCCGGGTGGTTTGGGGGCCACCTGACCGCGTGTTCCCGGCAGGAACAGCCCCTCGGGCACACGGGGAGGGGCACAGGGGACATTCCAGACACACCTGGGGTCGCCCAGATAAGGAAGCGAGTTTGTTATCAGCAGCGGGAGAAATCGGCATCTCCAGCCCTCTGCTTGTAAGGCCCAAGAGGGATTCCTGAAGTACCCAAAATGTCCTCACTTCTCTCCCTGAGCTCCCTCCCTCCATTCCCATTTCCAGCCTCCAGGGATGCACGCTGGGAGCAGGACAAATCCCCCCCGTGAAGGCCACCCCCGCACGGGTGAGACCGTGGTTCTATTTGTCACAATATGACAAATTCCAGGCAGGAAAATGAGTTTCTAAGTGATTGCTCTGCGTTTTGCCTGCTGTTCCCAACAGGGCAGATCCCAAAATCCCGAGTGGGGAGCCGCTGACGCCGTTTCGTGCAGCAGAGGGATGTGACTAAGGCAGAGCAGTGGAAGGGAGCAGGATTTGGCCTCGGGAGAGGAAGGGACAGGCTGGAAGCTGCGGCGGCTGCGGGTCTGGGCGGGGCATTCCGCCCAGAATCGGTTAAATCTGGGAATAGGGAAGGGTGGGCAGGGCTGGGGACTTACTCTGCCGACTTCCAGAAGTGCCCCGGGTGGGAAAGGCGGCGGTTGCGCTTTGGCAGTTTCTCCAGCATGTCCATGAGCTTGGTGAAGGTGGGTCTCTCCTCCTGCTCGTAGGCCCAGCAGAACAGGAGGATGTCCTGGAGCCACAGGGGGAGAGCGTGAGGAAACCCAGCCGGGCCCTCTCCCAGCGGGAATTCGGCCAGTCCCTCTCCCGCTGGGAACTGAGCCAGTCCCTCTCCCAGCAGGAATTTGGCCAGTCACTCTCCCAGCACAGCCCTTGCCCCCAGTGTCCATGCTACAAGGACTCTGTCTCCATCACCACGTCCTTGGGAAGGGCTGGGATGGAGGGAAGTGTCCATCCCATGAGGACACCATTTCCATCACTGGATTCTTGTGAAGGATTGTGATGGGGGGGATGTATCCATCCCATGAGGACCCATCTCCATCACAGGATTCTTGGGAAAGAATGAGATGAAAGGGGTGTGCCCAACCCATGAGGATCCATTTCCATCCCCACATCCTTATGAAAGGCTGGGATGAAGAGCGTTTACCCAACCCATCACCATCCCCACATCCTTGGGAAGGGCTGGAGCAAAGGGAATGTTCAAGCTGAGCACAGCAGCAGGACCAAGCCTGGCTGGATGAGACTGGCAGATCCAGAGGGTTCCAGACCAGGACCAGCCACGTCCCAATCCACACACACCCACACAGCACCTACCGAGATCTCCTTGCCCATTCCGATCTGGCTGAGGTTGGGCTTCATCCCTCTTCCCACCTGCCAGATTATTGCCTCTGCTGGCTGTGTCTTGAAGGGCCATTCCCGGGCGTGCAGCTCGTACCAGATGGTGCTGTTGGGAGACACTGGGAATGAGCGACGGAGCGGCCGGGGGGATTCCGGATGGGGAGGTGTCCGCCCACTGTGCCCACATCCAACATCTCTCCCTGCTCCACTCACCCAGGGGATGCTTCATCACAGGTGACACCAGAGGAGCTCAGCCCTCATTACAGAGGGGTAGCCTCTCCCATTTTCCAGAGGGAGGAACTCGACCTGGAGCGATTCCCACCAGGGGAGGTCCCAGCCCACAGGAAGGATGACAGGGGCTGATGAAGGCCCAGGCAGAGCCATCCCGTGACATCAAGTGGGAATGTCCCACCTGGATGCAACAGTGCTTCCCATGGAGCAGCTGAACAGAGGATCTTGGGGATCCAGCTGCCACCACTCCAGCAGAATTCTGGAATTTCGGGAAAAGATGAGCCCAAGCATCCACTTTCACTCCAGCTTTTCCCTTTATCTCCTCCAAAATCTCTCCAAGCTCCAAAAATCCATCCATGAACCATCCCAGGTGCCCTCACCAGGTGATGGCCACGTGAAGCCCCGGCCATCTGCTCCTGCTCTTACCACTAAGCCAAGCCCTCTTTTCCGTGAGGAATCCCAAATCCAAGGGAATATCCCAAACTGAGGGCATCACTGATGGAACTGGTGGGCACCCCTGTGGTTTTCCGCCCCCGCTACAGCCTGGAAGTTTTGCATCATCATTTTCTGGCACCCGGAGCCTGGATGAGCCTGGATTCCCGTGATGCCAGCCCCATTTTCCAAGGCAAATTCCCTGGACCTGCTTTTCCCTTCCAGGGATGCCTTCATGACCACTTAAAGTATCAAAAAACAAGGTTAAAATGACATCAGGGTGGAAAAATCTGCCTGATAAACGAAATATTCCTCTCAGCTAGGGAAGCTCCCTATTTCAGGAATTGGAGTTCTTCTGATTTTGGAAAAATCTGCACAGTTCGGCTGGAGATCTCAAAAAAAAAATTGGATAATGGGAGGATTATGTGGGTGCAGAGGGATGGGGGGCATGGAGAGGGGCAAAAATCCTCAGGAGGAGTATTCAAGCACCCACAGATTGGATTTAACACATCCAAGGCGTTAATTCCAGTTCCTCACTGGGAGTTTTTGTCATCTTTAAATGATCTTTTCCTCTTGTTGTCCCTGATCCCCAAATCCCTGGGGGGAAGCGGCCCCACTGGATCATCCCTGAGCCTCCTGGGCTTGATGGAGGGCAGCAGAAACAAGAAAGAGGGAAAACATGGGGAAACCTTTTCATCTTTTCAGGAAATTCACACTTTCCATAAGGGCAGAGCTCACGCTTGAGGAAAAAAAGGGGAAATTACGTCTCCCCACCCACTCTCACTGAGTTGGATACGATCCTTTAATTACCTCTTTATTTTTGTGATGAAGTTGTACTCAGGGAGGGCAAAAAAAAAAAAAAAAAAAAAAAAACCAGAGCCTTCCAGCTGAAATTACNAGGAATTCTTTTTTTTTTTTTGGCTTTTGGCTCCTTGTAGAGCTGGCACCACCATCAGCCCCCTGCAGAGGCTCCCAGGCCTGTGTTCCCAACCTTTGGCATCCCCATCCATCATCCAGGCACCTTTTCATCAGTTCCCACCCCAGGAGGATGCATGGGAGAGNAAAAAAAAAAAAAAAGAGCCAGAGCCTTCCAGCTGTAATTACTGTGAGTTTGATGGGAATATTGCCTTGGATAAGGGGCCCACGCTTCCTAATCCCACAGCCTTTGAGGTATCCACGAGAAAATTAATCCTCTGCGTCTGCCTCGGGAAGGGTTTGTCGAGGTTGAATTGGGCTCCTGCCCTCAGGGAGGTTTGTGGGCAGATAAAGGGCATGAGAAATGAACTGGTTTGCTGAGGAAAATGTAGGAATTCTCTTTTTTTTTTTTTGGCTTTTGGCTCCTTGTAGAGCTGGCACCACCATCAGCCCCCTGCAGAGGCTCCCAGGCCTGTGTTCCCAACCTTTGGCATCCCCATCCATCATCCAGGCACCTTTTCATCAGTTCCCACCCCAGGAGGATGCATGGGAGAGATGATGCCAGGCTGGCATTCCCAGGATAGTGCAGATGCCATTGCCTGGAGCCACACTGATCCATGGCCAAAAGAGGAGGATTTAGTAATTTAGGGAGAATCAGGGTGTCCAGAGGCTCCCAGAGCTGTGTTCCCAACCTCTGGCATCCCCATCCGTCATCCAAGCACGGTCTCACTGGTACCCATCCCAGGAGGATGCAGGGGAGGGATGATGCCAGGCTGGCATTCCCAGGATACTCTGGATCCCATTGCCCAGCTCCACTCTGGTCCAGAAGAGGAGGATTTGGTAATTTAGGGAGAATTGGGCTACCTAGGGACTCCCATACCCGTGTTCCCACCCCAGCCCTTTGCACCCCCAGGCTGGCATCCTCAGGATACTTTGGATCCCTTTGCCCGGAGCCAGCCCTGTCCAAAAGAGGGGAATTTGGTGATTTAGGGAGGTTTCATTCTTCCACAAGCAGGAAGGTTCACCCAACCCAGTGCTGGGAACTCCATCCAGCAGCATCCCCCTGGATTTGGGGCAAGCCAACGGTGTCCCTGTCCCTCCCACCTGGCCCGACCACGCCCGTTCCCCGCGGGCCATCCCCTTCCGTTCCCCCCGCACTCACCCCAGCGCGAAGACGTCCGAGTGCTTGGAGAAGGGCAGCTTGTCCTCCTCGGTGTCCGGGGAGAGCTGCCGGATGATCTCGGGAGCCAGGTGGCACAGCCAGCCGTTCTGGATCCGCAGCTTGTTCTCCCTCCTGCCGGCACACGCAGCCCTGGCTACCGGGGCGCAGCACCAGCGCCCCCAGCCAGCGCCCACGGCCGCCCGCCCTCTTCCAGGGGTTTAAGCCGGGCTTTTCCCACATCGTCCTTGCAAAGTCAGGTTTTAACCCTGCTCTAGAAATGTTGGCACAGTTTTCCCTGCCAGGAAGCAGGACAAAACTGGGGCACAGGAGGGTGGATCCCGCCAGGACACGGAGCCAGAGCCCTGGGTACCACTGGGAGACAGCATCACACATCCCCAGTGAGCAGCTCCCAGCTTCTCATCCTCTTCCCAAGGTTTTTAAGCCTGGTTTTCCCTATGTTGCCCTTGCAAAGTCAGGTTTTAACCCTGCTCTGAGAAATGTCCCTGCCGGGCAGGAGGACAAAACTGGGGCACAGGATGGTGCTTAAGGGGAACTGTGGCTCTTCCAGGCTGGTTTGGGGATTTGGGGTCTGCTGGAGCTCCTGCTGTGCCATTGCACCAAAGTCCCTTAAAGGATCCAGGGGTAAAGTGGGGATATATTGCCCCAGCAGCCCCACTGTGGTTGGAGCAGGAGGTTGGACTGGGGACTGCAAAGTGCCTCTTCCAAGAAAACCCATCCTAAAATAACAACCTGGGAGTTGGTGCTTTCAGGTGTTTGGCCCCAAAACAGCCCCTCCAAGTCCAAGACTCCAATGGCATTTCCCATGGGAGCAGCCTGGCTTTATAACAACCCCTCATTTCACCTCACCTGTCCTTCCTTCACCTCCCCAAGCTCCCATCAGCCAAATCCCAGAGTTTCCTAAAGAATTCTCTTTGGGAGCTGCTGTTGCCACCTGAATTCCATGTGCTGGTATTTCCCTCTCCCCCAGGCTCCCCCTGCTCAGGATAAACACATTGGAATCCTTTGCCCAGTGACTGAGAATGACATTGGTGGCTTCTCCATCCTTTACATCCTCCACCTGGGCATACACTGCTGGCTTCAGAATCCCTGGATCCTCAGTGGTGGTGACACCTGAAGCAGCTCCATCGTGTGTCTGAGCCCAAATTAGGCAGCAGGAGGGAACAAAACTGGGGGGCTGGAGAAGGAAGAGCCCGCTGGCTCGTGCCAGGAATTTCTCCCTGTTTGTGCTCAGAGTCCTCCTGAATGTCAGCCTGGGGCCAAAATTCCATGGGAAACCATCCAGGCATGGGCCCCTCCTCAAAGCTGACTCGTAATCCCAAAACGGCACAATCCGGATCCTCCCGTCTGCCAAGCCATCCCCATTCCCAGTCTGGCAGTGACCAGAGGGACCCCCTCCCTAGGGAAGGACACTGCCACTCCCAGGAATCGCTGATGAAGCCTCCTCATCCCCTCTGGGCTGTCCAAGGCTCCTCTCCACTCCATGTGTTGGAATCTCCACGCAATCAGCGGCTCCGGCGCCGCTCGCACCCTCTGGAGCCGCGGGAAAAGCACTTTGGCACAGAGGGGAGGCTTTCAGCCGCCCTGCCGCCTCCCTCCACCCTCCAGCTCCTAATTACAAACCAGCATTAAGCACCTGGGCAATTAAAAAGGCTTCAGCTCGCTCACCCTTCGCTGTGCCTGCCTCTCCAGCCCGGGAAGCAGCGGGATGCAGTGGGCAGCACCTGGATCTGCCCAGCACCCTCAGCAGGGCCGGGTTTGCTCCTGGGGCTTTTATTTCTGCTCCTTGAAGTGGCTCAGGGCTGTGACATTCCACAGGCAGCCTTGGACAGGACTGTGACATTCCACAGGCAGCCTCAGGATGCTCCAGGGACTGGATTGGGATGCACAGCTCATCCCTGGTAAAGCCTCTAAGGGTTATGAGCTCCCAGCAATGAGGGCTGGGCTTTAATGGGATCCTGAAAGTGCCTCAATTACAGCAATTTAGGGGTTTATGAGCAAAGCTATCCTGACTTCACAACAGACCTGGCTGAGCATCTTCTGAGCCACCCCCAGGGCAAGAACAGGAGCAGAGGAGCTCCTCAGACTCCTCAAGACACATCTCATGCTCCTCCTAATTCCAGAGCAGCCCCACTGAGCCCAAGAACATTTAAATAAAAGGGAAATAAATCTGATTTTTCACCCAAGTTGCCAAATCTCTGCAGAAGTGTTTAAAGCCCAGTGAAATCAGGTCAGTTTGGAGCTGTCATTCACAATGTCACCATCCTTAACTTGATCTCCCAAAATTTCTCCATAGGTGTTTTTTTCCAAGCCTCTAAAGATCCAAAACTGGGTTTTATCTCCCTTCTTCGTCTGAGAGACACCAAAACCAGCAAAAACCCCACCCTGAAAAGGGGATCAGACCTGCAGACACTTCCTGTTCCAAAATTCATGGTGGCCGTGGTTCCCTGCTCTTCTCTCAGCTCTCCTCCAGCAGAAAACATGTGCCACCAGCAACCCAGAGCACACATTTTCTCATTTTCTCAGTTTTTCAAGCAAAACTCTGCTCATTTCTATCCAGCTTTGCCTTCCTGACCATCCTTCCTCTCCTGAGTAATCTCCTGGTTTTTTACCCCACAAAGGATATCTCAGTCTTGGCCACCTCATCAGAAACCCCATTCCCCCAGTATCACATATCTCATTCCATCTCTGGAGCATCTCTGACCTTCACAGCAAAGATTCCTGGCAAAACCTGGCCAGTTTTGCCCCAGTCCTCATTCCCTCCTGGAATGAGCTGTTCCTTCCTCCTGGCAGGCCTTGAGTCCCAAACCCCTGTCCAGCTGCTGAACCAGAGGCAAACTCCACTTTGCCACAGTAGGAGGTCCTGGATTTCCTGGCCTTCCAAAGCTTTTGGCCAAGTTTGTGCTAAAATCCATTGATATTTATCCAGGCAGAGTGGAAAATCTGGGAGTGCACAGTGTGGGATGCTTGGAGGCAGCCACTGCTGTTTCCTCCAATCCTTTGACCTCATCACTGGGAAATTGGGAGAAAATCCATCATTTCCAAGGGGCTTTTTATCTCCTGAGCCTCTTTGCCATAGTGGTGGAAGGGCCACAAAAACACTGCCCAGGCTTGGCCTGTGCTGCTCCCAACACAAAAGGGTTTAGTGTGAAATCCAACACAAAGTATTTAGTGGGAAAGGTGGGAAAAGTCAGAAACGTTCTTATTTCCCACTTTAAAAAAAATGGAAAATATTATCTCTGTTCTTTCTTCCCCACTTCTGTTTCCTTTTTCCACCCCAGCTTTGCTTTTCCTTCTTTCCACAGCTGCCTTGCCATTCCTATGGCTGGAAAATCTCCCAAAGCATTGGGAAAAGAAATTTAATAAAGAACATTTACCAAAATCCTCAGATTTAAACCCTCTGAGACCCCAAAATGTCACAGTGCTGTGAAAGTCCCAAGCTAGGCTCTCATTTTCTGTGTCTTGCTCCATGCCCAGCACAGACACCACAGCCAGATGTCTGTAATTCCCAAAATGTCACCGGAGTGGGGACAGAACAGGGATGGCCTCACTCAATCCAGGCAGGAGATGAAGCAGATGTCAGGGAATTATAACAATGGAAAGGGAAAAGCCAAGGAATGAACCAGCCCTGCTGCCACAGGAGCATCTCCTGGGTGGCTGCAGGGTGGTTTGGCCATGGAAATGATGCATCCCATGGGAAGAGGTTGGTCCAAGAGTCACAATCTGCCTCTCTGAACCGAAATTCCAGAGGCTCACATGCGGCATCATGTTCCTTCCCAGGGATCAAAACTGACTCCCTTCAAACAAAGCAGCCCCAGGACACTCAAAGGCCCCTTGAACTCCTATTTGCCAAGGTTGGGGACACAAAAAGGCACTCAGAGAGGGTTTTTTGGGATCTTTGCCCCTGTTCCCAGCTTTAGGGCACAGGGAGGAACCCCAGTCTGTCCTACCTGCCCGCTTGGAGAACTCCAGAGATGCTGAAGAGCCCGAAGTCAGTGATCACCACCTTCCCATTGTCATAGAAAACATTCTTGGACTTGAGGTCCTTGTGGAGGATGCCCTTGGCATGCAGGTATCCCATTCCCTAGGATGGGACAGAGAGAGGAAAACACCCGAAGTTACAAACGCGGCACAAACGGGATAACGCCAGAGCGGTGCCATTCCCATGGGACACTGGGAGCATCCATGAGCCACCACAGCACATCCAAGCTGGACCACGTCCCCAGAGCGCCCTGCAGGAAGGGAAAGTGTCTGGAGGGGTCCCTGTTCTGGGAT
The DNA here is from genome assembly GCA_013398075.1 of Notiomystis cincta. Taxonomy (NCBI): domain Eukaryota; kingdom Metazoa; phylum Chordata; class Aves; order Passeriformes; family Notiomystidae; genus Notiomystis; species Notiomystis cincta. Next base: position 30,806 of record VZRX01004073.1, on the reverse strand, counting down.
GGGCTCGTGGAGGGAGATGGGATTGTGGTGTGGGTGTCCCAGCTGCCACGGCGCCCACTCATCTTCCTGATTAATTGATTCCGCAGGAAAAATTAGCACCAGACCCACCCGGCAGCCGCTTCCCTGGAATCCTCTGCTGGGAAATGGATGGTGATGATCCATTTTTTAGGGGGCTGGGAGAGGGGGGTAATAAGTCACCGCTCCCCATCGCCCTGGTGGAGCCATCGGCGCTTCCGACAGCCCCATCCGCCTGGAAACGGGCGCCTTGCAGGAGTCCTGCCTTAATTCCTTTCCCCCAGGAAAAAACTGCTCGGCGGTTAATTAAAATTAGTGCTAATGAGGCACAAAAAGGCCATGGGTGGGAAATCCAAACTCTCCTGTTTAGCGACGGCAAATCAAGCAGACTGCCGGCAGCTCCGTGTGGCGGATGTTCAGCTCCGCGGGATAATTCTGGGAATGGGGAGGGGGATAAAACACATTTATTCCAACTTCAGCAGGGATTTTGATGCTGTCCCACTTTTCACTCTCCTAAGCAGACTCGGGGAAAACTTGATCTGCAGGATGCTGCTGCAGGATCAATGCCCAACAGGCTGGCAAACTGTTGCTTAAGAGGGAATATTGGCCGTCTGTCACTGGAAAAGGCGGATTTATTAACTGGAATTCCATGGGGATCCATCCATCCTGAGTCTCATCTTTTCATCTATCATCATTAACCAAGCAGGCTGTGCGAGAAGAATTTATTTTTAAACTGGCTGCTGATGTAGAGCCAGAAGACCCAATCCGAATTCCACCATCTGGAAAAAGAGGGAAAACAAACGGAAAAACACCCTGACCCAGCAAGGTGTGGGGGTTTCACTGCACCCCGTGGGGAGCAAATCCGAAAGAGCTTCCACCAAGGGACGCTGGACAAAGGAAAGGATTTGGGGCTGGATGCCAGGACCATTCCAGGCACTGGGATTAATTAGGGGTCTCCAGTTCCCAGCACATGAAATAATGATGAGGTTTAAAAATCGGCTTTCAAATGTCATTGTCACCTCTGGAAAGTGCCAGGGTGGAGCAAGGAACAACATTCCAATGTTTCTCTGGCCAGGCGCAGTGCAGGGCCCTGAATACTCTGGGGGGTGGTGGGGTCCCAGAGCAACATCAGGACCTTGCTCCCACATCCACCTGGGAGCTCATCTCCATGGAATGCTCAAACGCAGCCCGGCCTTTGCTGAAGGAATTTCTCTGGGCAAACCCAAATCCCTCGCCTCGCCCCGCGCAGATCCCACTGCAAATTCCAGCCCTGCCACCTTGGCCCCCGGGATGATCCGTGAGGAAACACTCTGGGCCCAGTAACGCCTCAGTTTGCTCGGCTGTGTGAAAAGCCAGCTCCCTCTGCCGGCACCACTCCCTGGATAAATGACCCTTCCCCTCCCGAGGATCTCGGGATAACCTTGCACCCACTAATCCAATAAACTGAGCAGCTCTCCCGTCACATTCCAGCACTCAAAGGATAAAATCAAACAACTGCTGGGACCAGGCAGCAAATCCAAAGCCTCCCGACAACGCAGCCCCAAGGCCACCCAAACCAAGGCGCTGGGGTTTTCCTTCGCTCCCCAACACCTGCCACCTCCACGTCCACCAAAACATCTGCTGGAGGTTGATGTAGAAAGATGGGAAGGCTGGGAAGCTGCTCCTCAGCAGGAATGGGCCACGTGGTTGGGTCATAACATTGTGGTAGGGCTGGAATTCTCCAGGAATTCCCTTCAGTGCCCAGAGAGAGCCTTTGGAGCTCTGCTAATTCCTCCAGGGATCTGGGGAGGATACAAAGTCCCTCTGCCTCTCAAAACCACAGAGCTGGAGGTTTCCAACCTGTTCCTAACAGGCACCAGCTGCAGAAAACAAGGATCTCTCATCCTCGAAACACACACGGAGCAAAGAGCCCACGCAGGGAAAGGGGCTGAACCGAGCTGCTCTTCCCACTGGGAACATCTGGAAGGCAAAAGCCCTGAGCACAAAAAGAGGGGAAATACAAGGCTAAACTGGGATGCTTCAAGTGTTTTGCTCAGCGGGAAAAATCTGTATCTAAAAAGTGGAAAACATGGATCAGAAGTAGGAATTAGGAAAGGGGAGGCTCTGGGCTGCCTCAGGCAGCCCCAGCTCAGGCCATGGCTCCAAGGGAGCAAAGGGTCCAGGCTGTGCTCACCTCTCAGCTCCTGCCTGGACACTCCATGAGAACTGAAGGAATTTAAATTTAAAAGGTAGAATTGGATCTAAATAAATGCAAAATAGGCAATTTAATAAGACACAGCCTAAGCACCATCCAGGAAATATTGCCAAACATATTCTGCTTTTAACCTGGATTTGAATATTTAAGGAGGGTTAAGATGTGCCAGAAAAATCCTGATTTTCTGTTATCTTTCCACAGTTAAATGTGGGATCAGTTCCAGGTTTGGGCTCCAGGGTGGAAGTGTTGCCTGACCTTGAGCAGGGCACGGGGCCACTGTCACAGCTCCCATGACAGAACGTGTGCCAAATATTTCTGGTGATAAGTCTGTTTGGAATCACAGCACAGCCCCGCTCTGGCAGACAGCTCAACACCTCAGTGCCACTGCGACATCCCATGGGAAGCTGTGAGGGCTCAGGATCCAAATTCCTGGCCACTCCATCCTGCTATGGGAGGATCCTGCCTGGGACTGTTTATAGGATCATGTCTGAAGTGTGGAAGATGCACTTGGAGTCATTCCTGGGAAGGGAAAAGTGTTTTTAGCTCTGGAAAATGTATGTGAACTTTGCCTCATAGCACCAGGGTATGGATTTCTCCAGGAGCCTTGGCCCTGGGAATTCTTTGTGGGAATACTGAGAATGCTGGAGTGTCCCAAGCCAGGTTGGACAGGGCTTGGAGCAGCCCGGGGTTGTGAAAGTGTCCCTGCCTGTGGGAGGGGGTGGAATGAGTTTTAAGCTCCCTTCCAACACAAACCATTCTTGGATTCCATGATTAATACATTTTTTTTCCAAGAGGAGAGGATTATCCAACCAGGCACTCCCTCACAGCAGCAATGCTGGATTTAAACACCTGAAATTCCAATGGGGAAGAGGGGCAGTGGCCAAGATGAGCCCCAAGCACGGGGAGCTCATGGAAGCTTTGGTGCCACCCCAACTCAGAGATGTCAAAGAGACCTGAATTTTAAAACCAAGGAGTTCTATCCTGCCCAGAACCCTTGGATTTTAAAGCCAAGCCTTCTGCTCAGAATCCTTGGCTGCTCCTCTCCCACTGCCCAGAATGACCAGACTGGGCTCTTGGCTGTGTTTTTGCCAGATCCAGGCCCCACCAGTCCATACCTTCACAATTTCTTGTGCTATCTGCCTCGTCTTGTTGACATCCAGGACGATTTTGGCATCTCTCACCACGGAGTAGAGAGTCCGTCCTTTACACAGGCTGGAAGAACAGGAGAAGGGAAAGAGAAGTTACAAACCCTCCTGGAGAAACACCCCCAAATGATAAAGCAGGGAGCTGTAAATAATTTTGGCCTTTTGGCTCGAGGCAGACTGAAGGTTCAGCAGGGAACTGGGGGCTTTCCCAGTTTGGCACTGGGAGGGAGCTCTCGGTGCTCCTGGCGTGTCCTGGTGGCATTACCAGCCCCAGGGCTGGCTCCTGGCTTTTCCCCGTGGCCCAGACCTCAACAAACCACCTGGTCCTCCCAGTTTTTGTGCAGGACTGGCTGTGGCTCCCTCCTCCTCCTCCCCCCTCGAGATACAAAGCTCACAGATGTAAAATGAGTCAAAAGAGGAAAGACAGGGAGGGAAAAAAATCCCCCAACCCAACCCCATGCACTGTACAATGTCCTCCAATTTTCCTTCTCATACCAATTACAGTAAAATCTATTTACAGAGCCTTAATTACCAAAGGCAGCTGGATTTTGGGGGGGGGGGGATGGATATAAACCAATTAAAAATATATTGACATTTGAATATCATAATGGAGGACGTGGGTGGCTGCTGCCTCGACTCCCGCCCACCAAAAAAGGGCTTTTTTTTTTTGCTTTTCTCTATCCACCCACGCTCATTCCAGGCAACTTTGGAAAGATGAGACAGGATACCTGTGCCTGGGAAATAAAACACCCAACACGCAGCTTGTTAAAGAGGTTTGGTGACTGCAGATGTTGATTTGATTCTGTTCTGATTAACAAATTAAAAGTTCTGGGGTTTCGTTCCGCTGCTCTCCCCCAGCTTAGCTCCACTGCTTTCCTCTCGCCCAGTTCCTCCTGCCCTGGGAATTCCAGCACACACTGGTTTGGATTCGTTCCCTGGGAGAGGTTTTGTCCTTTTTGGGTGAAAATCCTCACAGAATCATAAAAGAGAATCATAGAATGCTTTGGGTTGGAAGGGACTTTAAGGACCATATAATTGCAGCCCTCTGCCATGGGCAGGGACACCTTGGATGGGGCTTGGAGCAATCTGGGATAGTGGGAGGTGTCCCTGCCCACCCAAACCATTCCACGAGTCCATAAAACCCAGAAGAACCCCAAAAGCTCACGAATACAAAGGATCCTCGTGCTCCTAAGCCAGAAGCTTCACCTCACTCCATGGGCAGAGAGCAGAATTTTCAGGACAAGCAGTGAAACAGGAACGGGATCAATCTCATATCCCACAGGTTTTGGAAGGACAACAGCACCCTTCAAAATATTTCCTCACTGCAAGTGTTAGAAATTGTCCTGCTGGGCAGGAGTGAGCTGTGGTGGGGATTGAGGGCAGCAAGTGCCTCCTCAGGGATGGTTTTCCTTGCTCAGGTGTCCCAGCACATCCCTGAGCATCCCAGCTGGATTTAGCCCCAAACATGCTCCCTCTAAACCATTTTCCCACCTCCTGCAACACTTCGGCTGCAGTCAAATAGGAATTTGCTGGAGATCAGGATCCAAGCACTTGGGAATCAGTGATAAAATCCTTATGTTTCCAAAACTAGAACAAATCAAAGTGTGCAGAATCACAACGGACACAAATTCTCCTTCCACCACCTTTATTCTTCTGCACTAATTTGCTACATAAATCCACCAAGCTTTAAGCTCTGCCACACCACAGCCTCTTCCACCTCCCTGGCCTGCCTGCACACACAGGAGTTCCCCCAGCTCTTCCCAATCCCTGGAAAACACGTTTTCTCCCACAGAAATCCATTTTACAGCCAGTGGTCTGTGATCTGAATTGGTCACAAATTGACATTGGAAATGCAATGAGTGGATTAGCACTGGAACAGGGCTGGATTCCAGCCCTAAAGCAAGTTAAGATCAGCTGTTTTCCTGGGAAATGGTTGTTTAGAGGAAAATCCTCACATTTCTGCCTATCTGAACCGCAGAGATAACCCTGAGAGCAGAGCTTGCAGCCCTTTGCTGATGAGATTCCCATCTTTCCACTTCATTTACAGGATTTCCAAATCCTTCCCAGCGGATGGAGCCGCTGCAGGAGAGCAGCCAGACCCGGGATGGTGGCACCAGGACATGTCACTGTCACCTCTCCTCCTCAGACCCTGACAGAGCCATCAAAGCAGCCCAGGTGCTTTCTCCCCTCCCCTCGATGAATAACGGCTCCGAATGAATTCGCCAAGCGCCTGCACGCCAGCACATCCGACTTTTCTTGCTGGATAAGGAGCTGCCAACGCGGAGATAAAGCCCAGTTGATACCTTTTATGCAGCACCTGAGCCCATTCAGCCACCACCTGCAGAACCTTTTCATGGCACAGCTCAACAATTCCGCTTCTCCTCATTCCTCAATCGCTCCCGTTCGGGCAGGACAAAGAGCGGCGCCTGGGGCACGCTCAGAGTCTTCTGCCTTTCCACTTGGAGAGGTCCCTGCTGAGCTTTGAGGGACACGGCTGGGGATGACAAGGCCACAGAACGCCTACCCTCGACGCCAAAAACAAGCCAGATAATTTGCATCTTCAGATGGATTGCGGTTTATTCAGCACTGAAGTGAAAATTCATAAGGAATTCTTTTCTTCCGAACTTCGCCGTCCCACCTGGCAGCAGAGCAGGTTGATGACACATGCCCCGGTGCCACGAGGTGACCAAATGCCATCCAGAGATGAGGGGTGGCTGGGACAAAGAAGCAGAGATCCTTCTGGGGGTCCTCAGGACTGCCCCTCATCCCATGGCGCATCCACATCCCAGTGCCTTTCCCAGCATTAGGACAGCCCCAGCCTGCTGCAGATGCCACTCTCAATTCAAAATGAGTTTTTGAAGTGTTCAGCCAAGCAAGCCAAATCCCAAATTGCTTTATAAACACTCTGCATTCCCAACGTGGGCTGGAGACATCAGCAGCGGGAGCAAAGCCAAGGCGGCTCGCAGAGGAACAATTTGGGATAAGGGAGGAAGAGCTGGAGCGTTGCCTCGGGGTGTTTTTGCTGTTCCATGGGAAAACAGCCTCATCCGTCTTCCATCCTTTGGGTTTCTCACCTCTCTGCAATACTGATGGTCATCAGCTCTGCACTGGTGGCCAACACCTCTACATTGATGGTCATTGTCTCTCCACTGATGGCCATTACCTCTCTGCTGGTGGCCAACACCTTTACATTGACAGCCACCACCTCTGTACTGGTGGCCATCACCTCTACACCTATGGTCATCAAGTCTACAGTGATGGCCATCACTTCCACATTGACAGCCACCACCTCTGCATTGATGGTCATTGTCTCTACACTGATGTCCATCACTTCTACATGGTGGTCATCACCTCTACACTGATGTACATCACCTCTACACTGATGTCCATCACCTCTACATGGTGGTCATCACCTCTACACTGATGTCCATCACCTCTACATTGATGTCCATCACTTCTACATGGTGGTCATCACCTCTACACTGATGTCCATCACCTCTACATGGTGGTCATCACCTCTACATGGTGGTCATCACCTCTACACCGATGGTCATTGTCTCTGCATTGGTGGTCATTGTCTCTACACTGATGGCCATCACCCTACATCGATGACCATCACCTCTACATTGATGGCCACCACCTCTGTACTGATGGCCAAAACTCCACATGCATGGCCAACACCTCAGCATTGATGGAGACTCCATCCTGACTCCTGCTCAGGAGCAGGGATCATCCTGAGCCAACAGCCTCAGCAGTTACAGGGCAGATTCCATCACTCCAGGAACTCTGTGCTTCCCTTCCCTCTTCCCATCCATATAAACACCCATTCAGTTAAAGAGGTGATAAATGCCAGACCCCGGGAAGATCATTCCTTACCGGGATATGGATTTATAGGGAAGCAGCTCGGATACCATGGTGACAGTCAGCACTATAGACCCAGGGGAGACACTGGAGAGAGAGCGAGGCGGGGAATTAATAAAAAATGCTTTAATATAAAAATACCTCTGCTCCCAGGTTACCTCTGTGCTGGAGGAAAGACACGGCAAAGGATGCTTGGATGCTCCCACATTCCCCAGCTGTTTACCCACTTTGAGGTTTTCATGGAAAAAAGACCCTTTGGGGAATGTTAAGAAAGAAACAGCAACAGGAACCACTGAGCCAGGACTTATTTGATTTCATTTGAGCAGGACCAGAGAGGGGAAGAAGGAGCACTGCACATTCTGGCACGTTCCTGACTTATTTGGGAAGTTTTCCAGCTGTTCCCATATATTGGCTTGTTTTTCTCTTTTCCCAGCATCTGGCAATGGTGCTTTTAGAACTCAACAGCTCCTGAGGTGCTTCACAAAAAGGAAAATTGAGCAAGGCTGGAAGAGCAGCAAAGGGAGAGCTTTGGGTTCGTTTTTATTCCAAGGTTTTGTTTTCCTCTTAATGGATAAGGAATTTCTTCCCCTTGACTCCCTGCCAGTGCCAGAGTGAGCAGAGCAGATCAGTGGCAGCATCCAGCCTGAAATTCCTCAGCTCTCTACATCCAAACACCATGACTGTGACCAAGGAGGAAAAATCAGGATATGAGGGAAGATTTCTTCACTGAAAGGGTTGTAAAGTCCTGGCACATCCCTGGAGTCCCCAACCCTGGAGGATTTAAGAGATGTGTGGATGTGGCACTTGGGGACACAGATCAGTGGTGGCCTTGGCAGCGCTGGGGGCATGGTTGGAATTGACGATCTTAAGGATCCTTTCCAATCTAAACAATCCTGTGGTTCTATGGAAGCAGCAGCCAAAACTCAGTGCCATAAAAGGTGTGACCTGAGCACCAGCATCCAGCAGATCCCAGCCCTTCCAGGCTGGAAATACTCATCCAACCCTGTTCCAACAGAACCCAAAGCAAACTCCACCAAGAAGCCAGGGAATTCAATTCCTGCCATTTCCAGCAGAGCCCGTGTCCCCAGCCCAGAGCTCGAAGGGACCCTCCTGCTCCTTGTGGAGGGGCCTCTGCAGAGCCAAACCAGCAGGAGGAAACAGAAAAGCCCTGGAGAGCCAATGCTCCTCTCATCCCGCTATCTCCTGCCGATGGAAGCATCGGCTTTTGATGGATATTACTTAGGCAGCAAAATTTTCCTGCCGGCAGCTGGCACGCAAGATAACTACAGCCAAACCACAAGGGCTGCAGAAGGAGGAGGAGGAGGAGGAAAAGGAGGAGGAGGAAAAGGAGAAGGAGGGGGATCAGCCTCCCCGAAAAGTAGCTCCAACTCCATCGTCGCCTCGGAAAAAAACAAGTTCTTTGGAAAAAGCCAACTCCATGCATTTTTATTTGGAGGAAATAGAGGAGACGAGCTCTTCTCCAGCTGCAGGGAGAAGAGCTCAGAGCCAGGTGAATGCAAAGCAGCCCCTGGGGCTTAGCTAAAGCCATGCTCACAAACAAGTCATCCGCAAAAACTCCATGCTCCAGGTGCCACTTGCTGCCTTTGGAAAGGACGCGCTCGGAATCGGCTCCGAGAGGGATGAGTGGAGGTGCCTCGGCCTCCTTGTCTTTGATATATTCTCTGCACTCTGCTCCTCCTGCTGTTTAGAACTTCAGGCAGGAAAAGAAAGTTTTTTTTAAAAAAAATCATTTTGGAGAAAGGAAAGAAACTTTGGATTGAGCCAGCTGCTTCCCTGGAACCCGGCTCTACTTTGGAATAGTAATAATAATTATTATTAATAAAAATTAATGCTGCTGTCATGGGAAGGACCTGTTTCTTTGGCTAGGCAGTGTGCCAGCAGATGGATCCCACACAGGCAGCCCTGCTCTGTCCCAGAGAGGATCCCAGGCACTGAGGGTGCTTGGAAAGAATCAGGAATGATGCTGGGATGTCACTCAACAGGGACAGGAAGAGCTGGCACGAGCGGAAGGACTTTTTGGGACCATCTCTCAGCGGGGCACTTAATCAAAGGCATTTCCTTAAACCCCTTCCTCTCCAGCAAAGCGAATCTCGCTGTGTTAAGCACTTTCCTGGAGAAATCAAGGCCAAAATAGCAGTATTTCCATGGCATTTGGAAACACTCTTAAAACACAAAGGAAAACTTTCCCCCTGGAGCATCCTCCACGTTAAGGAGCAGCCGCTGGCGGGGATTTGATGCTTCAATGGGTAAGAAAAGCTCAGCCAGCCCACATCAAAGAAAGGATCAAGCTGCTGCTTTTCCCCATTCCCAACCATCCTCTTGGCTCGGGATACTCCAGGCCCCTCCCCAAGCTGCTGTCTGGAAGCAGGAGATATATGCAGTTTTAATGTGTATATTAATCCACATATTGACTTTCCCGTTGTCAGTCGTTATCAAGATTTATCCCGCCTGATGGCCTCGTATCGATTGGGAGGGAGTGTATTCCCATGGGTCAATCCATTCTGATCCAGCACCTGGCATGAAGTCGATCCCTATTTATTATATGATCTACGAGCTCCATTATTTACCTGCCAGGGAAGGGGACGCAGCAGAAAAGTAGGAAAAGGGAAAACAGCAGAGGCAGAGAAGGAGGGTCTGGCTCCCAAAGTGGGTGTTTGAACATGGACGGGGTTAGGGGAGGCAGGACTCCATGGCTTCCCTTCCCAAAATACAGCCAGCAGTGGGGAGAGAAGGGCAGGACCTGAAAGACTCTTTGGAAATGCTCCAGGATCAGAGAATCCAGGAATGGTTTGGGTGAGAAGGGACCTCAAAGTCCATCTCATCCCACCCACTGCCATGGGGCAGGGAATACCTGCCACTGTCCCAGGTTGCTCCAAACCCTCCCATTCCAACTCAACCTGGCTTGGAACACTTCCAGGAATGAGGCAACCTCTACCAAGGCCTCACAGGGAAGAATCTCTTCCCAAAATCCCTCCTAACCCTGTCCTCTGTCCATGGGAAGCCATTCCCTCTGTCCTATCAGTGCATGGCTCCAGCTTGGCATGGACGAAAACAAGGTGGCAACTCTGTGCCTCAGTTTCCCTCTCACTAAGCAAAATTTGGAGTTTCTCCTTCAATTTCCGGAGCAGGAAGGAAGGCTGGGAGGATGCATTTTAAGTCTATTGAGGAGAAAAATCCAATTTCATAGAATCCTGGAATGGTTTGGGTTGGAAGAGACCTTAAAGATCCTCTCATTCCAACCCTTGCCATGGGCAATGATGCCACTCATGTTGCCCACCTGACCTTGTTATTCCTTTGATTTGTGGTTCATTAAAGCTCAGAGGACAATTTGGATCCCCTGGAGGGAACAGGGAGCTGGCTGCAAGCACCACGGAGCATCCATGGGGAAAATCCAGACCCCCCAAACTGTTCCATCTTAAGTCTCATGGTTTCCACCATTCCCCCTTCCTGCCATCCTTCAAATCAGGTTAAATATCCCCAGCTCCCTGAGCATTAAGATTTACAAGCCCCAAATCCTTCCCAGCTGGGCTGTGCCTGTAAATGTCAGGAGATCTGGCACTGGGAGAGGCTCAGAAGAGCCCAGAGTTTAAAGCCGAGCTTTGTCCAGAGCTCTTCCACGCCCCCTGGGAACAAGGTCTGGGGATGGGAGAGCATCCCTTGTGAAGGGCTTGTTCCTCCCAGCAGCAGAGCCAAACATTAAATATTGGCAAAATCCAGCATGGAAATCTACTATAAAATCAAAGTAAACCCCAATGTTTAGTCCATGCACCAAAGTTATCCATGAATAAACAGCTCAAGTGCCTTGGATATTCTTCCCATCCCTTGCTCTCACACCTTCCCTATTAATTAGTGTCAGGGAATGTGTCCCTGTCATTAAAACCTGTTTTCCACAGAGAAAAAAGAGCAAACTCTCATTTCATTTTGATATCTCACATAAGGACGGGGACTGGGATTATCTCCATTCCCCCAGGGGTTTAGGAGGTGCTCCCTCTCCAGCAGAAACATTCCAAGTTCCTCTGCTCAAAGGCACCTTCGACAAATTAATTCTCTTTACACAGTTCTGCCAAGGTCAGGCTTAATTCCTAATGTTCCTCAATGTCCTCCTTGGTCTTCCCAGCAGGGACATAAATCATGGCCACACAGCCCTGGTGGCATCACCAGTGGCACCCTGGAAAGCTGAAGTCACCCTGGTGTGACAAGAGAGGGGCCAAAACCCATCCTGGAGCATCCCAAGGAGCAAATCCTTTGCACAATCCTAAAATGTGGGAGTCTCTGCTTCCACGGGTGGCTGGAGCCGTTTTAGCAGGATTAGGAAAGGACTTTATCCTTGGAAGGCCCCCCTGGGAGGCTGAGGCTTTACCTCTGTTCCTGCTCTGGGGGGCCAGGACGAAGAGCCCCAAGGAGCTGAGTTTACCCAGGTCTGGCTTTGTCTCATTCACCACCAGCAAAACCAACTCGTTATTCCTTCAACAGAGAGTTTTTCCAGCCCTCTCATTCCCGCCGAGCCGAGGACGTCGCCGCCGTTTCCCTCCATCCATTAAGCAGCGCTCAAAGCACCAAGGCTCACGCCCGCTCCAGACTAATTAAGATGGATGTTAATTGTCCCCAGCGCTCATTACCCAAGAGAAAACCCATTAGCGGCTCTGATGGAAGCGTTCCTTGGAGTTGTCACCTCCCTCCTGCTGAAAAACGTAGGATTTCTGCTTTTCTGTCACAGTAAGAGACAACCTGGGAATTATGGAATGGGTTGGGGGGGAAGGGACTTTAAAGCTCATCCAGTGCCCCCCCTGCCAGGGGCAGGGACACCTCCCACTGTCCCAGGCTGATCCAAGCCCCATCCAGCCTGGCCTTGGACACTTCCAGGGGCAGCCACAGCTGCTCTGGGCGCCCTGTGCCAGGGCCTCCTCACCCTCCCAGGGAACAATTCCTTCCCAATATCCCATCCATCCCTGCCCTCTGGCAGTGAGAAGCCACTGCCCCTTGTCCTGTCCCTCCATCCCTTGCCCCAAATCCTTCTCCAGCTCTCCTAGAACCCCTTTAGGCCCTGGAAGGGGCTTTGAGTTCTCTCTGGAGCCTTCTTTTCCAGTCTCCATCCCACTGTTTTTATCATTGATGAAGATATTAAACACTGCTGGCCCTATTTCTCCATTAAAATGGTTAATGTAGGTAAAATCAGATTTTTAACCCAAACTATCCCACCCTCAGCCAGCTGCTGCCTCAGTTTCCCCTTCCATTTTTTCCCCTGTGGGCCGTGCTGTTTGGATGGGGAAATTTCTTTCTGCTAATGAGACGATCCCTGAATATCACAAGGCAATCAGGAAGGAAAACGTCGGGATGGGGAAAAGTAAAAATAAACCCGGCTATAAATAACCCCCTTCCGGCAGCGCCGGTGGCACGACGTGGTGAAGCCCCTTCCCAGGGACACACAGCTGCTTCCAGACGTGCAGGGAAACGGAGATTTCTGTGACAACCACAAGGAACTGCTGGGATTCTGTGGAAAAAACGGCCTCGAGTGGCCACTTGTGGGCTCCCAGAAGAAAAAGTGGCCTTTTCCACACACAGAAAGTCCTGCCCTGGGAATGGGCAAAGGGAAGGTGAGGAAATCCAGACATCCTGGGTTTGTATCCACAATCCCCCCCTCAGACAGCTGGGAATGATTTTCCCCCACTCCAAGCAAAGCCTGGTTTAAAGTTATTCCCAGAAACCCACAAGGAAAACTTGGGGCCCTTTAGGAAAGTCCTGTTTGAAGATCACTGCTCCCCCAGTGCCATCTCCTGGACCATTCCCAATATCCTACACCAATCCCAGTATCCTTGAGCATTCCCATCCATCACACTTCCCAGCCTCATTCCCTACAACACCCGAGCAGCAGCTCCCAAGTCAAAAAACCCTCCAGGGCTGTCATATTCCTTAGGAAAAACCTGAAACATGGATGGGAGGGAAACCTCTACATGGTGAGAAGGCTTTTCCCCACAGGAGATGGTCCCAAAAATGTTCAGCCAAGGATAGACCGGACAAGGAGTGCTGGCACGAGAGCAAGGAAGCATCCTGGGACGTAGGGATTAGATCAGACATAAGGAAAAGTTTTCCACAGTGAGGGTGGTGAGGCCCTGGCACAGGGTGCCCAGAGAAGCTGTGGCTGCCCCTGGATCCCTGGAAATGTCCAAGGCCAGGTTGGACATTGGAAATTGCAGCACCCTGGGAAAGTGGAAGGTGTCCCTGCCATGGCAGGGGTGGGACTGGATGAGCTTTAAGCTCCCTTCCAACCCAAACTATTCCAAAATCCTGGGATTCCTGTGCTGTCACAGAAGAAGAGCAGAACAGAAGCTTCAAAGCAGGAAAAATTGTGTCTGGAAGTTACCTCCAGGCTATGGGAAATGTACTCAACCATCCTGGGCTTCCCAAAAATCCTCTGAGACTGAGCTGAGCCCCATCAGTTTTCCTACACCCCAGAAATCCCAGCAGGAGAAATCAAACATGTTTCCAGTTGCAGGTGTAAAACTCTCATGGAATCATGGAATGGTTTGGGTGGGAAGAGACCTTAAAGCTCATCTAGTCCTACCTCTGCCATGGGCAGGGACACCTTCCACTGTCCCAGGCTGCTCCAACCTGGCCTTGGGCTCTTCCAGGGATCCAGAAGCAGCCACAGCTTCTCTGGGCACCCTCTGCCAGGGTCTCCCTGCCCTCCCAGGGAACAATTCCTTCCCTAAATCCCATCTAACCCTACTCTCCTTTGGTTTAAAGCTGACATTGGTTCATCTTTCGTAGGATGAAGATAAAAGTGGATTGTGGGAACAAACAAATGATGCCTGGAAATGTTATGAGCTTGGGTTATATTTTGGGCAGTTAAATAAGTTTATATTTTGACCTCAAAAACACAGGACCAAGTGCAGCTGGAAGAGGACGAGCAGAGCTCAACATTCCTCATATTAATTCACCAGGATGCAGCAGCACACAGACTGATTTTGTCCAACTGTCAAAAATGGCACCTTCCTGCTTTTATAGAAAGACCCATTGGAATAGAAAATGGAAGGGAAAACAGACCATGGCTCAGAAAAAAAAAAAAAAATCAAGGAATACATTTCCCAGGTTTTGCTATTGACTAGCACTGAAAAGCTGAGCAAACAGGGGCTGCAAAGGGACCGTGAGCGGGACGGAGACGCCGCCTTTTCCTTTGGGAACACGGTGTAACACATGGATGGGGGCTCTGACTCATCCATCAATACATGTGTTTGCACACTTTTCCAAAAGCTTTTGGCCTGGAGCTACCCAATAGATGGAAATGCTGCGGAATTTTCCCCAGATGGCTCATTTTTGGTCCTGAATAAAAGGCATCTTTTTCCAGTCACCAGCTGGGGAGAGCTGGCCCCACTTTGGAGTCACCCTGACTCCAGCAGATGAAACTCCCAAGGCAAACACAACCCATGAACCCACTGGAGCAAGGAGCAAGGGACGACATGTCACAAATTTGGGGTGAAATCCTTTCATTTTGGACAAAGAGGGAGCAAAGCACCTGCAAAGCCACCCCGTCTGGGATCAGGGACTGGGAGGTGCCACTTTCAAGGGGAAATCAGGAACATTGGAAAAAGATGATGCAATATTTCATCACCAGTGGTTGGAAGCGGTGCCATTCCATTGCTTTTGAAATGCTGCCAGAAGGAAAATTCAACCTCACCTTGGGGAAACTTTTCCGGGAGAAAATAACCCAGAGTGGGATGAAAAGCAGGACCGTGTCCAGCCCTGTGGCTGAATGCATGGCCTGGAGGTGAAGGAAATCATGGACTTCCCAGGAATAAATGTATTTCCCATGACAACAGCTGCTCTGGGAGCAGTTGCAGCCTCTTTGCCTCCAGGCCAGGTGGGATTTTTTGCCCAACCACCAGAAGACTCAGTGCTGCATTCCCATTGGGAATATGGGTGAGGGCAGGTATTTGGGAATGCCTTGAGAGCAAGAAAGCTGTGGAGGTGTTGGATGGTTTGGGAGCCCTCAAATCCCAGCTTGCTCCCCAGAAAGCTACAAGGAGCCTCTCAGTCTTCCAGTGCCTGAAGGAGCTCCAGGAGTGCTGGAGAGGGACTTGGGACAAGGGATGGAGGGACAGGACACAGGGAATGGCTTCCCACTGCCAGAGGACAGAGATAGATGGGATATTGGGAAGGAATTGTCCCCTGGGAGAGTGGAGAGACCCTGACATAGGTTTCCCAGAGAAGCTGTGGTTGCTCCTGGATCCCTGGAAGTGTCCAAAACCAGGCTAGAATAATCTGGGATAGTAGAAGGTGTCCCTGCCCATGGCAGGGGGTGGAATGGGATGGGCTTTAAGGTCCCTCCCAACCCAACCCAACCCAGCCCAACCCAACCCATGATTCTGTGACGCTTCCTGTCCCTGGATAAAAGAAACCATTCCTGTCTGGAGCTCCACTCATGCAGAAGAATGCCCTGGACACACTTGTGGATTTGCCCTGTTCTCCACAGCACGCAGAGAATACGGGCACAGCACATGGAGGACAAACCTTCCTTAGGGCAGGAAGCTCAACCCAATGGCATCGTTGGACTGGCGGAAAAACACGATGGAAAAACCAAAATTTTGGACAGAAAAAACCCGAATTTTTGGATGGAAAAGATTGACTCCGACCTGGTGATGATGGCGAGGTGGGGAGGGCTCATGCAGGCCCCCATGAAGAGCACCACGTTCTCGTGCCGGGTCTGCCGGTAGGCCATGACCTCCCTCTTGAAGGCCTTGAGCTGGTCCTCGTTGTCGCGCTCGATGTCGATGAGGCGAATGGCCACCTCCCCGTGCCAGCGCCCGTGGAACACCTGCCCGAAGCGGCCCTTCCCAATGAGCTCCCCGATCTCCAGCTGCTCGAAGGGGATGTCCCACTCCTGCAGGAAGATGCTGGTCTGGCTGGCCTTGCGCGGGAAGTTGCGCGCGGAGAGGAGCGAGAGGTTCATCTCCTCAAAGTCGTCCTCAGACTCCTGCACCTCCTCGGTGCCCTCCTCGTTCTGTGGTGGGCAAAGGGCATCAGGAACAGTAAAACAGGGAGAAAACTCTGGGAAAAAACCCACTGATCAAACTCCTGCTCACTCAGACCCAGAGGAACCAGGCAGGTGCCTCTCAAAGCCAACAGAGCGGCCCCACTCTACGCAAAGTTGGCAGAATCCCAGATTTTCATAGAATTGTGGAATCCTTTAGGTTGGAAGAGCC
This sequence comes from Notiomystis cincta, assembly GCA_013398075.1. Taxonomy (NCBI): domain Eukaryota; kingdom Metazoa; phylum Chordata; class Aves; order Passeriformes; family Notiomystidae; genus Notiomystis; species Notiomystis cincta. Next base: position 14,370 of record VZRX01004073.1, on the reverse strand, counting down.
CTCTGAGAGCGACTCCAACCCTTCCCCAGCACAGCCAAGGCCACTGCAAACCCACATCCACAAGTGCCACATCCACAGGGCTTTAAATCCCTCCAAGGTTGGGGACTCCACCACTTCCCTGTGGAGCCATTTATTTACCTCGGGCTTAAATTTAAGGTTGTGACCTATCAGAGATTTAATTAATTTGTCTTAAAACAGTTTCATCCTCCCCTGGCTGAGCTGTGCTCTGTTAATTCACATTATTGCCACCCTGGCATCCCCTGGCCAGCATTCCCAGACCCCCTGATGGTCTATTTATACTTCCTACAGGATTTACAACACCCTTTAAAAGCTTCACTCTCATCTTCCCTCTCCCCTCCCTTCCCTTCCACCACATTTTTAATGCATCCTGAAAAACCTCATTGAATTCCAAACTTGAAGCCCAGGAGGGTCCCTATCCACAGGGTGGGGACACGGATGCCTGGACTTTAATTCAATTATCAACAATTCCACTGCACAGATGGGAAACGTCTCCAATTCCTAGGAAATGTGCCCCAAGATATCCTTAAAACCAAGGCCCATTAAGCACAGGAGCCGTCTCACCTCCGAGGTGGGCTCCACTTCAATTTGAAGCAATGGGTTTCCTTCCAGGCTGTTAAAAGAATTAGGGAATTAACAACATGGAAAAACACCGGGATTCGGGGAGCAGTGATGGGGTAAAGGGATCAGAGAGGAGAAGGTGTCACTAACCCGGGCTAAGGGACACATTTCCCCCCCCCACAGACTCTGATCACACTCAAGGCATTTTTAGGGATTTCTAAGATTTCTTTGCAACCAACGCCAGCCAAAGCAAAAGTGCAGAAGGAAAGAAAAGGAGTTTTTCAATCGTTTTGGAGAAGTGGAGGGTTCAAAGATCCTCTCCCTGCAGTAAAGCACCCGAATTTGACTGGTTTTCCAGTTCTTTCCCTTCCCTGTTTACTCAGCACCTCCCACCCCCAGGTCCATGACTGGGGTCTTGCTGCTCCTGACAATTAACAGGGAATTAGGGAAACTCTGAAGGAGGGATCAGCTGGGACAGCTTGGGTGGTTTCAAGCATCCTATAAATATATTATAAATTATTATTATCAATAACATAAATCACAACATCCCTTCCCAGGGGAATTCTGCTCCTCAGGCCACTCAGACATGGCGATCCCATGGGTCCTATCCCATTCCACAGCCACTAAAGACTTTAAATCCCAGGATCCTACATAAAAAGAGTCAATCCTGGTATTGGAGCAGTGTGGGAAGCCCAGGTGGCTGCAGAGCATCTCCATGGATGGGTGGTTTGCAGGAGCAGACAGCTCCTCATCACTATCCCAGGCACGAATTCCTGTCTTCCGAGGATCCAGAGATGTTTAACCCAGCCAAGCCTGGGATGGCTCCCATGGGATGTTTTCAGTGGGGAATCACAGATTTTGGACACTGAAATCTGTCCCCCCAAAAAAAAAACCTATGTCTGACACCTTCCTTTAGGCAGGGGAGAAAAAAGAGGCTTGGACTTCACCACTTTTCCATGAATTCCCAAGGGACGGTGGTTCCATCCATTGCTGCACTGCATCCCAGTGGAATTTGGAGAGTGTGGATGAGCTGGTCACAAACTGGGGCCAGACCTGATCCCTTAAACCCCTGGCTTGTGAAATCCTCCAAAAATGGCCTTTAGAGAAAGGATCAGGAAGAGACCCAGCAGTGGGATGTTGCTGCTGGAATGGCACAGGCACCAGGACATCAGGGAATGATGGATTTGGGCTCAACTGCTGGGGAGGAATGGTTCTAAAACTGATCAGAGGCTGCTTTTCCCAACTTTCAGCCCGAAGTTTATTGAGCTTGAAAATATTGGAAGTGGTAAAGGTATCCTGGTTATCCGCTTATACTTTAATTAAAATTTAATTAATCCCTTGGGCTTGGGTTTTTTGGACTGAAATCCATGGTTTTGCTAGCAGTGAAGAGCTGTGGGTTAAAAATTAACCCCTTTCCCTCCTTCTCACCCTTCCAGAGCTGCAGGGTCTCACCAGGACCACCCGAGCCCCCAGTGGCAGGGGAGCACCCATGGGTGCCTGGAGGATTTGGGGTGCAGAGGGGAGGGGACGGGAAGGGGGAGTCACTCACATGGGGTTGGAGGTGACGGGGTGCAGGACGACCTGTGGGGCTCGAGTCGGCGTCTCAGGCACCACATCTGGGGACAAGAGAGTGGAGTCAGAGAGCTCTGGGGGCACCCAAGGGGATTAAACCCCACCCTTCACCCCCAGGCCGAACTGAGTGACACCCTGAGTAGGGCTGGGTGTCACTTAGGGCCACCCAACCCTGCAGTGCCTTCACAGTCCTGCATCGATATCCTGCATTTGAGGAGAAATCCCACCCCAGCACGACCTCCCTGGCACAAATCCAGGGGTTTGGAGGGCCAGCCATGGACCCACCCCCACCAGGAGAAATCCCAACATCCCACGTTACAGGAAAATCTTCTGGAGAGCCTTACCTGGGAAAATGAACTGCTGCTTGTACTTGTAGTAATGGGAGGCTGGAAAAGAGGAAAAATGGGTTCAACATCGACCTGTGCAGCTGGAAAAGCTCCAAGCTGTGCCCAGTTCTTCACCAGGAAACCTCAACCCCAGTGGAGTGAACTCTTCCTGTGTGATCTGACCTCTCCCACTTCCATCTCCCCAGAAAAGGACACGTAGGATGCCCAGGCCAAAAAAATAAGACCTCTGGCTGGATTATAGCTTGATTTTCTCCCCATCATCTCCTCTTCTACACCATTTGGAGAGTGTTGACATCATCCCTGAAGTCCTGGTGGGATTTGGACGCTTTTTTCCCAGCTAAAGCCCATTGGGGTTAAGTGGGGCTAACCCTAACCCTCAACCGGAATTTGGGAACCTCTTGGCATCACGGAGACACCAAATGAGGGATTTGACACTGCTGCCCATTTGGGCCAAATTCTGCCCTTTTCTCCCTTGCTTTGGAGCCGTGCCCTTCCTGGAAGGGATCTCGGTCCAAAGGCAGAGCTCAGAGAGGCTCTGGATGGTGGGATCCTCCACTGGCTCCCGTCTCCAGCCCAAGGATTGATCCGATTCCCGAGGCCAGGCGGGTCATGGGTGTGAAGAACTCAGAGCTGCTGAGGCCACCAGAGGTTTGCACCAGCTCAGAAGTCACCTTATCTCCAAGAGCCCAAGGGCCATCCCTCAGCTTCCCCTCTCCAGCTTGGAGACCCCAACGTCCAACCTCAGCCCTGCAGCGAGACCTGAGCCGACATCAAAGGAGCCTGGAAGTAATTCTGGCAGGAGAAGGTCACTGTGTCACAATTTCCAAGCTCAAATCCTAATCCCTGAGATGATCTTGATGGGATAAACCACGGAAAACTTCCCAGCTGGGAAGATGAAAGCAGAGTAAGTCCTGCTTTGGATCCCATTCTGCTCCTCATGGGAATAAAACAGGGAGCAAACACCCCCCAGAGCTGCCAGGGTCTGATCCTGCCCTGCTCTATCTCTGCCGGCCAGGAATGTGTTCCAGTTCCCCAAAAGGGGGTGAAATCCATGCTTTCTGATTTAAACCACATGAAATAATGTCCCAAAAAGCCCCACAGGGCGGTCTCTGCTCCAGAAGTGACCCATGATGGGTCCCCAAAGGCTGGATCCTCTCTTTCCCCCAGAGCCAAGCCCAGGGCTGTCCCAGCTGGTGGACTGGGAGGCTGAGCCAGGTTATCCCACTGCCAAGATACTGGGATGCTTCAGCTCTGGAAGAACTCATTGCTCTGGGTCCCACCAGCACAGAAATCCACTCCATGTCCTCCCAGATCTTGGAGGCTCCAGGCTTGTGCCTGGTGAAATCCTGACCCTATGGATGGGTCACTCCATTCCTAGGAGTGTTCAAGGCTTCCTCCCAGCTCCTCCGCTGTCTTCTTCACGCCATTCCAGGATCCAGCCTGAATCCCAGGCACTCCAAGGGGTGCAACCTCTCCAGGTGGTTGCTGGGATTATTCCCAGCTTTTGGAAATGTTTGCTGTTGTGGTGATGGATTCTTCCAGGCAACTTCCTCCTCATCTCCCTCCTCCTCTTCCTCTCTCGTTGAAGACTGCTCAAGATGGAAGCACCACCATGGAGCATGAAGATTCCAGAGCCTGGTTCCTCTGGAGAAGCCATCCTGGCCCTCCTCCCAACCACACCAGTTCATTAATCCTGGGATTTTGGGGGTGCAGGAGGGACCTCAACCTTCTGGCTGGTCCAGCAAAGAGGTCAAGACTGAGCAGAGCCACCAGGACAGCCAGGAGTGCTTCAGCACCCCAGAGATCTCCTCTCCCCTCAACAGCTGTTTTTTGAGAGCCAGTGGACAATTCCAGGAGTGATGCTGAGCCGCTCCCCTCCTGGAAGGGACATCCTGGAGCAGCTGGACATCCCAAAGGAAGGCAGACACGCTGGAACAGGTTTTGACACATCCTCAGCCCAGGAGGAGCTTTTTGGGTCATTTTCGATAACTTCTGTATCCTGAAGCCACTGGGACCTCCCTGCCTCTCCTACCATCCCTGAAGAGACGGAGCTCCAGAAGCAGATGGATCCCAGGTCCAGATTCCATGGGACAAGCCCCACCAGACATTCCCAGAATCATCTGTCACCCCACATGTGCTGCCAGCAAACCTGTTGGGGACCCATCACCCCAAAAACATAGTGCAGTCATCCCAATTTGCCTTCACAGAGGGGTAAGCCCCTGGTTTCTGGTTGTACCTGAGGTGAAATTCCATGGAAAATCCATGCCTGGAAAGGTTTTGCAGCCTCAAGAGCAGCAGAACTTTGGAGCTTTCCAAGACTTGATCAAGCCTTGGGCTCTTACCCTTCTTCAAGCAGGAGGTTTGACCAGAGACTCCCAACCTGAATTATCCTAAACTCAACTTTTCTCCTCACTTCTACTTCCACATTCTCCCCATCCCAGCGTAAATCCAGGAAGGGAATTAGGTGCAATGGACACTCCAGGACCCGAGTCCCTGCCAGGGGGCAGCTGGGGACACGGGGAGGGGCGTGGCAGTACCTGGCAGGTTGAACTGCTTCTGCTGGCGCGGGCACTGCGGGGACGGGTGCAGCGGGGACGGGGGGGTGGCGCTGGGTGGCAGCGGCGGGGCCGGCGAGGATGGCGTGGACGACGTGGTGGACGAGGGGTTGCTGCTGGAATCTGGCTGGTAGGGCACTGGAATGTGGTCCTGTGGGACACAGGGAAGGAGGGACAATGGTCAGTGCCACCCTGAGGTGCAAAGGACGAAGGTGACAAGTGACAACTACGTGGGTCATCCCACCCGTTTCCTCCAGAAGTCCTAGAAAACACCCAGAGCTTTTCACAAAGCTGTTTGTATTCCCCAAGGCCATTTCCCACCATAAATGGGGCTCTCACCCTCACCCCTGGCTGAGGGTTCCCAAAATCTTCTGGCTCTGCAGAGCCACGGCCACCAAGGCCAGAATGGAGCCACAACCCTGGGGCTCGGTCCTTGGGGACAACAAGGTCCTGGCAGCTCCTGCTGAGCTCCTTGGAGCCAAGGGCCTTGCTTGGAGCAGAGGGATCTGAAAGGAGCAGCCAATGCATCCCAAGATATTCCTGGCCATTTCTTGACTCTTCCCAGTCACAGATAGTGGTTTGGGATGGGTGGGGAGTGACCACCAAGAGCCACTGGGCAGGAAAACCTGCTTGGATATCTTGGATCCAAGAAGGAAAATCAAGGCCAGGATTTCCCTCCTTGCTGCCCAACTTGGAGCCACTGAAGAAGGTCTGAGCAGTGCTGAGGATTCCCATCCCCACGGAATTTCCCTCCAAGGTTAAAAAATCTGCACTAGCCTTCCCCAGCAGGTAATTTTGACCTAATTAATTAATTCTTAACTGATCTGGGCTTTCCAGGAAGCCCATCCTGGTCATCATTCCATGCCAAATAATTTTGGTCAGGTGAATTCTTTCTTAAGCAACCAGTGAAGGTCACAACAGAAAGATTTTATGGAGGGTTGGAATTAGAGGATCTTTAAGGTCTCTTCCAACCCAGGCCATTCCATGATTTTATCCAGGATACCTTTAAAGAAATGCTTTTAGAAATACCAAAGCAAGAATGCTGAAATAAGAACATTTATAGGGGAAACATCAACCTGAGTGAGAGTGCTCAGGTCAAAAAAACCACCCCAAACCAACAAAACCAGAGCAGATCCCTACACCAAGAAATTCCTAAAACTATTCAGGATTAAAATCAGCACCTTGGTGCCCAGACTTTTCCCAGAGCCAGAAGATGCTGAGGGCTGGAGGAGCTCAGCCAGGCTTTGGGAATTCGGGGTTCTGATGATCCATTCCCCAACACATCAGTGATATCCCTCTTTTTGAGCACTTCCAGCCTGCCAACCCCTCACCTTGCCCTTCCTCCAAGGAATTTTCCACTGGAGGCCAACAGGCTTTAAATTCCATCAGAAGCAACCCTGTGATGGGTTTCTTGTATCAATGCAGAGCAGGAGTGCGCCAGGTGCTCTGTCAGGTCTGGCTTGAGCAGCTTCGCCAGGGACAATCAAATTGTTTTATTTGCAACAATAAATTTCTAATTTATTGAAGTCTCCACTGGTAGCAGAGACCTCAAACCACTCCAAATTCAGCTTGGACTTGGAAACTGAGAGGCCACAATGGAGCAGGACTGGGACAGCAGGAAGTGCTGGAACAGTTCTGGAAGTGCTGATCCCATTTTATTTTTAAAAGAAATAACTTCATGGGATACATGTCCAGGGCAGGGAACAGAGCTGGGAAGGGAATGGAGCCCCAGGAGCAGCTGAGGGAGCTGGGAAAGGGGCTCAGCCTGGAGCAAAGGAGGCTCAGGGGGGACCTTGTGGCTCTGCACAAGTCCCTGACAGGAGGGGGCAGCCGGGGGGGTCGGGCTCTGCTGCCAGGGAACAGGGACAGGAGGAGAGGGAACGGCCTCAGGCTGGGGCTGGGAAAATTTATTCATGGGAAAGGCAGTCAGGCACTGGCACAGCTGCCCAGGGCAGGGATAGAGTGATTTAACAGCCCTGTGGTTGTGGCACTTAGGGACATGGGTCAGTGGTGGCCTTGGCAGTGCTGGGGGAACAACTGGACTCAATTTTCTTTAAAGATCTTTTCCAGCCTGAAGAATTCCATGATTCTCTGCAAAGCTGAGGATATTTGGGTGCAGGGGGTTCTGCCTCTGTGACAGGGGTGCACATGGGGGGCTCAGGGCTCACCTTGTTGAGTTTGTTGGTTTTGGGGAGTGTTTGGCTGACGTGCAGGTCCGAATACCGGGGGGGCTTCCTCAGGGGGTTGTTGATGTCGCAGGGCACCGACTCTGTCCGGACTAACCTTGCTGGATTAAGAAGGGAGAGAGGGAAAAGGGGATGGAGAGGAGGGGGAGAGACAGGGAAAGACATCAAAGCTCTGCAGGAGCGCTCAGGGTCACCCTGTGCTTGCAAACCGCTCTCCAAAGCGACTCCCGCGGCACTTCCAGCCTGGGACGGCAGCTGAGCTTCGGGATCCTCCTGCACCCCGGCCACGGCCAACCCCCCCAGGGTGTGAGGTTGCAATCTGGGGGGGCCAGCAGCTGCCACGGCCCCTCCTTGAGCCGGGGCTCAGCCAGCACAGCCAGTTCCTTGACAGAGCTTTTTGGGGTGAAGGGAAGGAGCAAGCTCAGAACTCTCAGCGGGGAGATTTTTTGGGGGAAAAGCCAGCCTGAAGGCTGGGGGGGGGCTCAGGAATGCTTTGACTCCAATACAATGGATTTAAGAGCTGGGTTTGGGGTTTTTTTGGGGGAGTGGGGAGGTATTTTAGTGATGCCGAGGCCACCCCAAAGCCATGCTGCTCCTAAAACACACAGCGGGCAGCTCCGGCTCTTGCAACATCACAGCCCTAAATCCCAATTCCTGCCCATCCCAGGAGCCCGCCTGCCCCGGGACGCTGCTTTCCCTGCCTCCGGGGCAGGGTTTGCAGCAGCTCCAAGCCTGCCGGGGGGAGTCTTCAACCGCTTCCACCCAAATTTGCTGCAAGCGAGGGCGTGGGGCTGGAGTGGAGGCTGTAAAACTGCCCTCTCCAAGGTGCCACCGGTACAAACTTTTTCCCCAGGATTAAACCAAGGAGCGGGTTTGGGGGGGATATTTAACACAAAGGAACAGCTTTAAGAGCTCAAAATTCAAGGCAAGAGCGATTGGAAGCGTTTCCCTCAGGTAGTCGCGGTCCTCTGGCCAGCAAGGGAGCCAAAATCTGGAAGAAAAGAGATGGGAAGCGCCGCCCCGTCGTCCTGCTGCACAGTTCTGCCTGTCTCTGTGTGGATTTTAGGCCGGGCTCTCCCGCAGGAGAGCGGGATAAGGCAGCTCCAAAAAGCACCACGAGCATCCGCAGGGCCACGGCCGCGTCCCCGGCGCGGGGACCCCGCATGCACCGGGAGGTTCGGGGTCCCACATCCGCCCTGAGCTCTCGACAGAAGCAAAAGGCTAAAACCTGGTTGGACTTACCCCGTGCGGTGGGGAATCTGAAAAGAAAAGGAGGCAGGGGGAGGGTGGGTGGAAGTGGTTTGCAATGCAAATCTGCCTCGCCCCGACCGGCTCGTCTCCCTACAAGCGGAAAAAACGGTGGGTAACATTTCCCCGGAGCGCCCAAGCGGTTCGGGAGCCTCCGTCCCGCCGGGGACCCCGCCAGGGCCCGGCTCCCGAATCGCCCGGGGGGCTTTTGAAAGTTTTACCCGCTGGCAACATCCCCGGAGGCACGGAGCGGGGAGGAGAGAGGGCCTTACCTCCGCGGTGGATGATCAGCAGGTGACACGGAGGGGCCTCTTTGGTGCATTTGTTGTGGCACTTGAGTCTGGCAGGGGACAGAGAGAAAAGAGTGACAAGGGGACAGTGATGGATGGAGAGATTTTACGGAGTGGCAGGGTAAGGGGGGATGGCTTCCCACTGCCAGAGGGTTGGATGGGATTTTGGGAAGGAAATTCTCCCTGGGAGGATGGGAGCCATTCCCTGGGTCCTGGCTTTATCCACCCGTGTAAAAAGTCTCTCTCTCTAATTTTCTCAGGGTGCCCAGAGGAGCTGTGGCTGCCCCTGGATCTCTGGAAGAGTCCAAGGCCAGGCTGGATGGGGCTTGGAGCAGCCTGGGACAGTGGGAGGTGCAATGAGAAGGTCCCTTCCAGCCCAGGCCATCCTGGGATTCTGTGATGGAGCTCAGGGCTTTTTCCCCCTGGATGTGAGGCTTTGGTTGTTCACCCTGCCTGAGTGAACCCTCCTGATCCCTGCTTCCCATAATTCCCAAGCTGCAGGCTCAGGGATAAGGAATAGTACACGATGCAGGGCCTGGATAATCAGGAGGGGCTGGCAGGACACAGGGGCTGCACACCCTTGGAAAACACATCCATCCCAATGGAAATTCCAAAACCTGGGGGCTCTGCCCTTTCTCTGCCAGCTGGGGGAGACCAGCCAGGCTTGAGAACACCCCAAATTGTCACTTCTGCCAGTGGTGGCTGCAATAAAAGGAGCAGAGTCCTGTGCTGGGGGGAAAGGTTTCCTGGAAGGTGGGACAGGTTGAGTTTAAGGTCCCTTCCAGCCCAAACCATTCTATGATTCCATGAAATCCCCTTTGCCACCATCCTGCTGCTGGATGCTTAATTCAGGAGCAGCAGAGGGGGAGGAAGTGGCTGCCCCCGTCCCTGATGTGTCCCTGTCACTGTGCCCTCCTCTCCTGGCTTTATTAAGGACATTTAGCTGAAATAAAGAGAGGATTTACAGCCTCTGGATATTCTGCAGAGCTCTTCCCGGTTTGTGGGGCCAGGGCAGGAGTCTGGAGGGCTTCACCCCCGGGTCACGCAGATAGGCATAGGCAGACTCCCAAATCCTTCCCGTTCCTCCTTAATTAAGGATGGAAACGCATCCCCAGCTCACGCTCTGCCAGGCCGGCAGAAAGCCATGGGGGAACAGGGAAAAAGGAGGAAAGGATTTATCAAAACAAGGGGAAATGATGGGAAAAAAAAGAACGGCAGCTTCAAGTCAATGAGCTGGGTAATGAAAATTCAGGAGCTGCCCGTGTTAGCTTTTATTACAAAGCTGTTCCTAGAGGAAAAGGCAGGAATTAATTTGGTATTTGAGGCTTGGGGGGTTTGGGGTCCGGTTGTTTGTTTTACCTGCTGGTTCCCCTCTGCTTTCTGGAGAAAGCAGCACCGGGGCAGGGCTGGAAAAAACCTAAATGCCTTGTGTTCACTCCTGATTGCCAGGAAATGGATTTGTTCTTTTCTGTAGGATTACAGGGAGCAGGATTTGCACAGCCAGAGCCACAGCATCCCTGATCCTGGTCAGGGAGCAGGCACAACATCCCTCCTCCAGCACGGAGAGCTCCAGGAAAAGCCTCCAGTTCCTTGAGCATGGATACAATGGGAATCACCCCTTTAAAAATCCCTGTATTTGATAACATCCCTTCCAGAAAAGCCCCACCAGCTGTGGAGTAACCGAGCGCTTCTCGGCAGGTTTAAATCCCAATTTACCAACTCATCAGCGCTTAATCAGCGGCAGCAGCGATCGTTATCGCTCAGTTACCGCAGACAATCGCACATTCCCTGCTCCCAACCCTAGGAAAGGCAATCCTGGCGCCGGCAGCAGCTTTTCCAAGTGCTGAAGTCTGCACGAGTCTGTCCAAGGCTGGGCTGTGGCGGACTGAGAGCAGCTGAAGCAGCCCCAGCCTCTGCCTCGCTGTTTTCCCGGTCCTATCCCAGCCTCTGCCTCGCCGTTTTCCCGGTCCTATCCCATTTTATCCCCTCTCCTTTGCACCACAGAGTAACTGGTTTGGGGTGGGTTGGTTCCTCGGGGCTGCGACGCTGCCAGAAGGACACAGAGGTGCAGAAAACTTGGCAGAAAGAGAGCCCAAAACTGTGAGCAAAACCCAGCTGATGCCCAGAGCTGTCCCTGCCTGGTCCAGCACATCCATTCCCCGTGTCCTGCAGATAAGTCCACAGGGAATCTCCTTAACGTGGGGATCTAAACCAGGCTTAGGCAAGGGGGACTGTCAGGATCTGACTCAGAGCTCTGGAGCGAGCAGAGCCCAGGTCTGGCGGGCACATCCTCCCCGAGGACCCTGATCCCATCCCAGCCCCAGCCCCAGCCCTGGTGTGGGGTGTTATTCACCCAGTTCCACATCTCATTAAAGCTTCCTGTGAGGATGAGCTGGCGAGAGCCCGGTTGGTCTCTCCATGCCCAACCCCCTGCTCGGCTCCCCCACAAAGCCCGAGTTTCCCCTCAGTTTTAGGCAGTGACACGAACAGCTCCGGCACAGCGCCATACTTGCAGTTTTTGCATTTTAAGCCGAACAACATTCCCTTCCCGCAGACGGTGCAGGTCTGAGACATCCAGTACTTGGTGGAAAACCTGTGGAGAGAAACACGGAGAGAGTGGCCAGGGAGAGCTGAAGCCTCACTTATCTCCTGAGCCCTGCTTTAGCCTCTGCCTGCCGCTCTCAAACTCCACTGCAGGTGTTGAGGAATTTTTCTAGGGATGTCAAAACACCAACCTGAGCCCCCCTTTGGTTCTGGAAGCTTGTTCCAAAGGGAATCCAATCCCAGCTCCCTGTGATGCCCCAGCTTTGCCCACCCCAGGCACCCCCCAAGACGCCTCCCTTGCCCTGGGGACCAACATTTCCAGTCCCTTGGGAAGCAGCTTCCCATCAAACAGGAGCACTGAGACTGTTCCCAGTGCTTTTCCCTCTTCAGGGAGATATGGAAGGGTTCTAATCCAGGGATGGGGAATTTGCTGAAGGCTGGCAAGGTCACGGATAATGCACAGCTTTTATTGATAGAGACTCGAGCCTTATCTAAACCAGATCTGAACTGAAACGGAATTGAAATGGGCTTGGAGGACAGCACAGCCCAGCATGGGAAAGAGGGGGAATGTCCCCAGTCTCCGTGTCCTGGAGCAGAGGTGCAAAGGGAGATGCTCACCCCTCATCCCCAGCCTGGTACAGCAGCAGGGTGGGCGTACCTGTGTTTGATGGAGTTTCCTAAATCCCGACGAGGGATCTGCGGGGACCAGCGAGGCACTGACAGCGTATCTGCAGGGAGAGACCAGGGACACCAGCACTGGTAACAAAATCGAGAGCTGGGATTCAAGTTTTGGGGAAGGGGAGCAAAGGATGTGCACAAAAAAAGGGATTTTCCTGCTATTACCCCTTGGAATGCCTCACTGAGCTCCCTGCCTGGAAAGCAGGAGACCTCTGGGCTTTGCTGGACTGTGGGAATAGAGGTCTCCTGTCCCAGATCCCATTACCCAGTTTGGACCAGGGAGATGATGTGCAGGCAGGTGGGATTGTGAAACTTTTGGAATCACATCAGGATGTCCAAACAAGAAAGGGAAAATAAAGCTGGAACAGCCTCGTTGTCAGTTTTTAGTAAGACATCATGGCTTGAGGTGGCAGCTGAGGAAGAGCTGAGTGCCAGCCACTCCCAAGGTGATTCCATTCGTATTCCAAGGGAAGAACAGAGTTAAAAGCAGTCCCGGTGCTCTCCTTCCAAGGGAAAAACAGGGAGAAAGATAAGGAAAAAGAGGGAAGTTCATTGGCACCGCTGGAGCAGGAAGGTAATCAGGATTCCACATCCTCCTTCAGCCTCAGCAGGGGAGGAAAAGCTTCTCCTCCTCCTCCTCCTGCTCCTCTTCCTGCTCCTCTTCCTGCTCCTCCTGGCCCCGGGAAAGGTCCTGCCCCGCAGGATGCTCAGCCCCGAGAGCAGATCCGTGCCGGGATCCGAAGGCTGGATTTTCACTCGGGGATTTGAGAGGTTTCCCAGGCACCAGCGGCAGCTCCCGGCTGTTTGCTCGGAGCGCCGGCAAATCCCTGGCTAAACAGGCGCTGGATATTATCCCTGGGAGCGGGGAGAGCCGCTGTTTGCTTTAATATCCCATTTTAATATAGCCGCAGGCACGGGGCTCTAATTGCACTCGCCGGCTGAAGGTTACATTTACATTTCCCGGCGAGAAATCCTGGGAGCATCCCGGGCTGATCCTGCTCCAGCGCCTCCGGCCAGCGGCGGCTCCGGCTCCTTCTCCTCCCCTGGTCATTCCTCAGGCAGAGGCAGCAATTGAGATGTCAGAATCACGGAATCATGGAATGGTTTGGGATGGAAGGGACCTTCAAAATCATCTTGTTTCCATGGGCAGGGACACCTTCCACTATCCCAGAGTGCCCCAAGCCCCATCCAGCCTGGCCTTGGACACTTCCAGGGATCCAGGGGCAGCCACAGCTTCTCTGGGCACCCTGTGCCAGGGCCTCCCCATCCTCCCAGGGAACAATTCCTTCCCAGGATCCCACCTATCCCTGCCCTCTGGCAGTGGGAAGCCATTCCCTGGGTCCTGGCTTTATCCACCCGTGTAAAAAGTCCCTCTCCCTAATTTTTATAAGCTCTCTTCAAAGCCAAGGAGGGGAATTCGTGTCCCCAGCACCACATTGCCAATATTTTTTATATTTTCTCATCAGTCTTTGTGACAACTCACCCTGGGCTCCTGGAACAGCATCTCTCCCACTACCCCGGTCTCCACAACCTCCCGGGGCTGCGAATTTGATCCACAAATCCCAGAGGTGAGGCTCTAACGAGTGCCCACTCCATGCACAGCCTCATCCCTCCCTGGACGTCACTGTCACCATCCCCCCTCCAACGCCACTGTCTGAAGAACCAAACGCCCGGTCCAGAACAGCTCCTCTCCCAGAATTAAATTACAACCTCCACGTTATCAGCCACAATTTATTCCCACTAACTTTCGGCTCGCCTCAATTAAATCCTGCCAGCCCGGCGAGGGGGAGAGGGGATGGAGGCAACGGCGGCTGCTGAGCCTTTTAATTACTTTCTAAATGTGCTCGCTGCAAAAATGTATTGAAGTGTAGCGGGGATTTTGACCTCGTAACATAAATGAGCCCGACGTGACTCACAGCTAATTACCTTCATTAGCGGCACCGAGCCACGTAGGATCGCGGCGTTTAACAATAGAGCCGCTGCTGGCAGGAGGGAAAAGCAGCGGAGCGGGGCAGGAGGGCGGGGGAAGGCACCAGGGATCAGCCCCGAGGGTTTGGGGGGCTCTGGAGTTAATTGGGGGTTCTCCCCTTCACCCAGATTCCCACCCGGAGGAAAAGCTGTTGCTCGCAATATTAACTCGGGGGGATGCCCGGGGGGAAGGTGGAGATGCAGCAGCCTCCCCCCAGCACAGGAGGAATATTCTCCTTGAAATCCCCCCAAAGTGCCATAATTAGCGTTAATTACAAAGGGGAAAAAAAGCCATGAGCGCGTCTTGTTTCAGGGTGGGGGGTCAGGCTTTGTCATGGGGACCCCGTGATGGAGAAGTGGCCGCGGGATCGGTTGATCCTCGCAAGCTTTGAAGCGTGACAGC
>VZRX01004069.1:0-30371 GCA_013398075.1 Notiomystis cincta | reverse complement strand
ATAATTAATAATAATAATAATGATATTGACTTGTGTACCTTAGAGGGATTTTGAAGGGATTAGTAGTGCTTATAATATGCTCTGAAATTGATGCTCTAAGGGCAATTAGGAGCCTGCCTTCCTGACAGCTTGACATATTTTCAGACAGTAGCAGAGCAGCTGTATTAAGCCATTTAGCAAGCAATCCCATATAAAACATCTAAATAATAGAATTTACCAAAAAAAAAAAAATCACCAAAAGCCCCTCTCCTTTTTGTGATGCACTGAGATCCATTTTCTATGTCTAATTCATTGGCCTGGACTTCCAGCTGGGATGCCCTGGTGAAGAGCTGAGGATATTGGCCTCCCTGCTGCATCAGTGCTGAGCACTGTTGCTGTGCACAGCAAGGGCAGTGCTGAGACCCTGGCAGGTATTGCTCTGCAGAAAATGCTCAGCCTAATCCAGCTCCTTCTTGTCTCTGTGTAAACCCACAATAGCATTATGAAAATGAAGAAAGATAGTGTGCTTTGCATCAGTGTGACTGAGATATGACCCAGATTCATAAATAAGCTTTGGGGAGATTTGATAATAATTTAAGTGTTCGCTTCCGTGGCTGGTGAGGAATTGCCTTGTCATGAGAGGGAGAATGGCAGGGGGGTGAAAATTCATGACTTCTAAACAGTGTACCAGATGACTGAGTTTGCTGTTATCAAGCAAGAGCTATTCTGTGCCATTGCTTAGCAGCCTCAAAATTCCACCGGCCCTGTAGTTGTGACATTGTTTAATTTCAAAATTTGCATGTAGTTCCCATCAAAGAAATAAAAAAAGCTGAAGTTCTGCTCTAATTATCTAAAGATTAGCTGATGACTTGAAGACTGCACATAGGTGTTTGAGACTGAGTTAAAAAAGTCATTTCACATTTTCTACTTTTAACTTTTTATAATTCTAAAATGCAGTCAAAATTGTAGATGCAATATTACTCTGAATTTAAAGATGCAATAGAAAAATGAAGACTAAAAAACAGATAATATTTTACAATTTTGTTTCTAGTTTCTCTTGAGTTTATGCATCAAATAAAAAATAACACAAATTTATGAACTAGGCAACTGTTGAAATATACAGTATTTAGGCATTGTCATCCCCTCTTTTTAGCCCTCTTTGGCTAAAAACTAATTATTTTGGATCTCCTGTAGGAATTTTATAACCGCAGCTACTCTAATTTCCACTTGAGCTAGGCAGCCCAGGAACAAAGAGATGTAGCTGGCTAATTTCAGTCCCTCAGTGTCTTGTTTCTTCCTCACACTAAGCTGGCATCTGATGCTGGAGAATGTGCACATACACACACATACAAACAAAAAACCTTTTGCTGTGAAAATCTGATTTTTTTCACCTCTTCA
The DNA here is from genome assembly GCA_013398075.1 of Notiomystis cincta. NCBI lineage: Eukaryota > Metazoa > Chordata > Aves > Passeriformes > Notiomystidae > Notiomystis > Notiomystis cincta. The sequence continues at coordinate 28,994 of VZRX01004069.1, read as the reverse complement.
TTTATTTCATTAGACCTACTTCAGGGAAGACTGTCAAGCTCTTAAAGTGATATATTTCTGCCGTGGAGAGCTGTGCTCCTTGTAGCATTTCTTTTGCAGAAAGGAGCTGGCTAGAAGCCACTGTTTCACAGGCCTTGTGTAGATGTGAGCTGTTCTGTGGGGGGTACAGAACAGTGTAGGTGGACTCTGATAATGGACATTTTAGCAAGATGTGTGAGGTGCTTTACTTATTCAATTAGGGATTTTTGCTTTAATAATATACTGCTATTCCATAGCACCCATGCTGCAGGATGCTCACAATGCAAAATATTAGCTGGTGCAGGGAATAGCTGTAATCTTCTGCTCAGTATCATGTCCTGTGGGGAACATGGAACATGCTATAAGTCAATTCTATGCTCTGCATTACCTGCCAACCAATTCCTGAATGTGCTTCTGGGACCTGAGTAGTATCTATGAGAAGCTGAGACCTGGCTGCCTTGGAAGTGGCTTTTTTTATCCCCATCTCCATCAGGATAGTCATGCAGAATGTTCTTTTTGGCTCGTTCAGGAGCTGAAATTTGAAGTACCTTGGAACACTTTTTTTTTTTTTTTGTCAATGCACCATGCTACTTCAGATTTTCACTTGAGCAGAATCTTGTCTCTTGCCTCCAGGACTGGTCACTCAGAAACAGTTGTGTTTGTCCAGGCATCTTGCAAAACTTGTTGAGATTAATGACAAGGTCAGAAAATACTAATTTTTCTTTTGAAGTATAAATGTAAAAGGCAGATTCTAGTTGTCTGGAAGAATGCATCAAAATATCTGACCAAGTAGGCAAATGAAGATACAGCTGGGGAAAAGGTATGTATGAACAAGTTTATCAGGGAAGCTTGAGCACATTCAATATTTTTTTGAACTTCACAGAAGTTGCCAATGTGTTTTATTTTTGTTGTTTTTTTTTTTTAATAATTGCTTGTAACCTATATGATTCTAATATGATGGCAGTATTCATTAAAAATGTAATGAGGACCTTTACCTGTGGGGTTAAAAGAGACTTTTAGGCTACTTTACAGATTATTGGTCTGCTATACACAGCTTTTCAGGAACCTGATTTACCTCTCAAAATCTTAAAGAATCTTTTTAGTTGTTCTTTTGTCAATTAAATAGTTAGAATTTCGTTTTGCTGTAGGTTTTACAGAATCCTCTGTTGACATGAGTGCATCTAATCTTTTCCTGTAAATAGAGGGAATGTATGTACTAAAAATTCATTTGTTCTTTTCAAAATGCAAAAAACTTTTAGTCATTATTGTAGTTATTATATAGATTTCAAGTCTAAAGATAAAAGGCACACACCAGTATTGTCATCCTATTTGTTGAGAATCAGATCATGCAACTTCTCTTATCCAAAGGGAGCTAAATTAGCAGTAATTAAGTGCATAAATGATGAAAAGCAAAAAAATTAGATTAATTAACACTGTTTAGAAACCTGAACTAAGGATGTTATCACTATTTTAAATAGAAGTATTATGGAGATAAAATCCTATGATACTGAAGTAGACTATGTGGTTATGTACTTCAGGAAACAGTTGTGCTTTGGCAACAGGAATGGACCAGATGAGCTTTATTAATAGGTTTTATACACTAATGATTAAATACAGAGCATCCCAATTAATGTCTCCTGTATGGAGTAAAGATTAAAAAAAAAAAAGATCCCCTTGCCCACCCCAGAAGTTTCCCACTACTTTTTTATCTTTTGGTTCCAAGCTCATAGCCACTAAATCATAGCCTTTGATATAAAGCATGAGTAAATGGTAGAATTTTTCATTTCATTTAATACACAGAAAATCTGGAATTATGTTTTGTAACAGCTGAGGTTGCCTGCAAATGAAGAACAAACTTCTGCCTCCACAAGAGTCCATTCCCTTGCATTTTCTCATACAGCTCTGTAGATGATGATGATGATGATGATGATGATGATGGCAGTGTATTCTGCAAGAATCTCTGCCTTCCTTGGGATGTTTTGCCAGATGCTATTGGGTACTATGAGTGAAATGTCTCAGTGAATGCACTGGCAGAGCTACTTTTGACTTCAGTGGCATTCATCCATCAGTAGGGATCTCTGCATCCTGCTTCTGTTGTCCTATTTTGATATTGTGGGATAAAAGCCTGGGAATTAATACTTAATGCTAGTAGTAATACTACTGGCAAGGGTGTAAAAAGACTTTTTAGATCATGTTGGAGACTCCTGATAGGCAGTTTCCAAGCTCAGAGCTCTGAATCAAGCACCTAGGCACAAAAAATGCAATTAAAATAGTAATATCCCTCATGTCTCCTAACTTTGTATATTATATGTTGGTTCTAACTTTGCATTACAAAGGAGTATGTGTATTGGGACTCTGTTTAGGTAGCTGTTTATACAATTTTCTTCAAAGTGCCATGCACAGGTAGATGAAAATGAAGATATCTTGTTAACGCTCTCTCCCTGTACTTCATGTGCTGCAAAATCCCAGTGATCCATTGCCTCTCATTACAATGCTGAGAAATTTGATGTAACAGGCCAGTTTAGTGGATTGAAAGATTTTCTGCTGAAGATCTTACATTTATATCATGTTAGGTTTAGGGTATGCAGGTCCAACTAAAATTAGTCTTGTATCTCCTTGCTATGCTGAGGGTTTGGAGATGTTTTGATTCACTGTTTATGTCCATATTGGACATGGAGTGCACCTGGTACAGGTCAGGATCTGACCTTCTGGTTCAGTTTCCTCTGGAAGAACCTCACTTGTCTGCACCAAACGAGCCCTGTCAATGTGATCTGTGCATGGTGAGTGGGTGCCCTGAGAAGAGTCACCCAATGCCCTGAACAAAGCTACAAATAGAAATATAGGTACAGCTTATGATTCCTTTTCTCATCTGTTTGGGGTCTAAACTTACAGTAGGAAATGGTAACTGCACACCAGTTTGAGCCTTTTAATTAATTCTCTGTAGATGCCAAAAAGCCAGAGGAATACTTGTGCTAATAACCATTCACAAGAGCTAAGGTGGTTGTTCTCTCTATTGGTAATACAGATGGAAACAGCTATGTTACCTCTCACTAGTTCAGTGAGCCATTCAGCCCTCTGTTCAGCTGGGTTCCAAAACAAAGAGAATAATTAAGAAGTAAAAGTTAGTTGTTACTACAGGTTTAATTAAAGTTCTGAGCTAATTTCACAGTGCAACTTTGGGTCCTAATAACAACAGATCTAGAGTCTAATTACTGTCATACCAGGCGGCCTGCTTTACATCTAATTGCTTCCCTGGAGCCTGACATGTGCCTGATTGGAAAGTCAACTCTCTTTCCAGTAGAATATTATTTTATTACAGATAAGAAAAGGACAGAAATAAAAATTGCTTGCAGCTCACCTAGATCTTGTGCCTTGATTTTGCTCTGAATCTTCCTACAGGAATTCTGAATGACAAAATATATTGACATCTTTTCAAACTCACTCCTTCCAAACTTTCACACAAGTTTTATGGGAAGAGGACCTGGGTAGATAGTTCAAAAATAGATAAAGATGAGTTGTGTTTAAATTAAGACAGTAGGAAGGGGGAGGATAGGTGTTTCTATATTTAATACTGGTTCAAAAATACCTGCTCATATTTGTTACCCAGGACAAAATTCAAACATTCTTGACTGAAAGTATAAAAGAAAGGCTTTCAGCAATGCATAAATTAGGTTCAGCATCTTCAGTGCTGGTTTCTTCTGTTAAACAGGATGGAGTTGTCTCCTGCTTGAACATGTGGAAAGCTTTAATGCACATATCCATATGGGGTTGAAGGGTTATTCTGCAAAAGTCTGGGCCTGTAGGAAAGGATGTAACAGAAGAGAAGAAAGCTTTAGCACTGATCAATAGTACTTGGAAGCACAAGGATGTGTAAGAGCTGAAGGCAACCACTTATTTTCCCCATTATCTAGGATGTCGGGTTTGTATAAAGAACATTAATTTCGTTTTTGAGAGTAAGTGTCAGGAATGACACAGACTGAGGCTGGACACAAAACACAGTTGTATCAAAAGACACAGTTGCTTCAGAAGAAAAAATAATGCAGTGCTTTAAAGGGCCTTGGATCAAGTCCAAGAGTCCACTGAGCCAGTGGGCCTGTAATGTAAGGTTTTGCAAAAACTGATTGGTTATTAAACCTCAAATATGGTGTGAACTAAAAAAACTCTTATTATTTCACTGATTTCTGCTAATAATTTTGCTGTGGGCAAATCAGGGAAATTCCTTTTTTCTTGCCTTTCTTTGGTAGTGCTATTAGCTGGACTTCATAACCTACTCAGTGCTCTGCTCTAGGTAAATGCAATTGTGAACAAATTCTGGCTTGGAATACAGTGAATTTAAGCAGCAAGCTTGATATTAATTTCCAAAGAGGCAAAAGATTTCTAATGGTGTATTTTGAAAGAGGGTTAAAAAAATACTGAAGAAGTCAATTGTAATCTTACAGCTGCCACTAAAATGTGACTATTTAACCTTTTTTTATATTATGGCTAACTAGTAAACAATTATTCCTCGAGATGCAGAGTCTGAGGGCAGACCATGTTTATACCACTTAAAAATCAATGGCAACATACTGAGTTCCTGTTAGGCTATCTGAACACAAATGTCTTTGTAATAAACTTACTTCTGTTCTTCCCAACTGCTTCCTTTCAGATCACATGCTTTAAAACTGTTTCTTTTTTAGCCTGGAGGAAGAAAACAGCATACATGCTAAAAATGTGGTGGGGAAAGTAGCTGAATAATTACATAAAGAAAAGTTCTTCTTGGCACTTTCCGAAGTTTATTATTCAGTGCATTATACAGATGAGAGAAAAAAATAACACAGCATTGCACAGGAATGTATGTGTGCATAGACTGTGCTCCTATGGAGGTGGGAAACTTTGGATTCAGTGAAAGAAATCCAATTTGGATCGTGTTGTCTCAGAGGACCAGCCAGTGAGAGCACTGCTTCCTGGGAGCCAGGATGTCTCACCACCCCAGCCTGGGGGCAGCCAGGACNATTCAGTGAAAGAAATCCAATTTGGATCGTGTTGTCTCAGAGGACCAGCCAGTGAGAGCACTGCTTCCTGGGAGCCAGGATGTCTCACCACCCCAGCCTGGGGGCAGCCAGGACCTCCCTGTGACAGGGCTGAGGCTGGGCTGGGACTGGAAGAGGCTGAGACCCACCTGGCTACACCCACCCCCCTTTCAGGCAGTTGTAGAGAGCAATAAGGTCACCCCTGAGACTCCTTTTCTCCACTAAGCACCCCCAGCTCCCTCAACTGCTCCTCACAGCACTTGTGCTCCAGACCCTTCCCCAGCTCCACTGCCCTTCTCTGGACTCACTCCAGCTCCTCAAGGAGTTTCTTGCAGTGAGAGAACCAGAAGTGGACACAGCACTCAAGATGCTGCCTCATGAGTACAGGGGAACAATCATTTCCCTGGTCCTGCTGGCCACACTATTTTGGGTATAAGCCAGGATGCCATCAGCCTCCTTGGCCACCTGGACACGCTGCTGGCTCCTGCTCAGCTGGCTACTGACCAGGTCCTTTTCTGCTGGGATACATTCTCTATTCATGCTAAATAATTTTCTAAGTGGCCTATTCCAGGGAATAGGCTATTTTTTTTTTTTAATTTTGCTATGGCATTGTAGAAGAGACAGATCAGCAACATATAAACCAAGCTTTAAAAAGAGAGTAAATTAACATGAATTCGAAGGAGAGGATCTTGAGGCAAAATAGCTAGGGAGGATGACCAAATATTTTATCCTAGTACTAGTATAAAGAGAACAAATTGAGAAAATGCTTGTGGGTCTGTGCTGTCGTGGTTTGCCTCTGGCTTTTAGCTCAGGTTGTATGAAAAATATTGCATCTTTACCATTGAAGTCAGCCGCTGCAAAAACCTCTTTTTGGTCCTAGAGGCAAAATCACCTTCTTGCCTTGGAGTCAACTTCTTGTCTTGGAGTGAGTTTTGAAAAGCACACCTTTCAGAGTGCTGAAAAACTGGGAAAAAACCCAAGCCTTAGGAGCTGAATTAGAGTCACCACAGAGGGGCTGCCTGAAAAACTGATGTCAGTGGCTAAATGTGTAGGGCTGGCTCTTCAGGCAGGCAGTACAGCACAGGGTGCTGGATACCAGAAATATGTGTTCCCATTCCAGCTCTGGATTCTCTAGGAGCTGTTAAGCAGGACTCTTGGCTGCCTTCTGGTTTGCATTTTTCATGTTGTTTGGCTGGTTAATGCTCATACTCTTGTTTGAGCAAGTAATGTATTCCTTTATTGTCACTGCCTATTGTTATAGATGATTCACTGAATCATTTTTGTGGTGGCTTTTCCTTTGATTCATCATATTTTGATTCCTTTATCTGGTTACAAACCAATTAAAATAAACAGGTCTTCTTGCTTGTATCTGTGCAATAACCCTGAATTCATAAATTGTATTTTATCAGTAATGATCCTTCTTAGTAATAAAGTAGCTGACAAGGCTGAAATGCTGGAAGAAATCATAAGGCAAACAGACATGCAGGTTAATATATTTGTTAGCAGGCAATGATTACAAACATTTCTTGCTTGAAATGAAGACAGGTCCCTGATTAGGAATACAGAAAGCTGGACAATTCCTTTTAGATGGGAAATTTTGGATTAACACTGGTATAATAACTATCTAAAACCACCCTCGGGTGAGACAAAAATAAGAAATATTATTTTTAATGTTTTATTTTTATGTGTTTTTTCCCCCTGTTTGTAAAATACAACCCCTAGGGTATATGTAGTAACTAGAGAAGGTTACAGAGGAGCCTGGACCAGGTTTTTAATTGTCTACACAGATGTTTCAATGCCCTCCTTTAGCATTACATGAGAAACCACTTGACTACATCAAAAACCATATTCCAAGGGCTGAATACAAAAGGAAGATTAAGATTAGAAATAATCCCTTGTGGAAATTGAACAGTAAAAGTAAACAAAAACCCCAAAGGGGGAAAGTGTTCTTTCCTTGGAGAAATTCCTTAAAGGCAGTAGGGGCTGTCAATCTCTAACATATGAGCAGTATTTCCAGGATATATATAGTACTGTGAAAGATTTTCTAGGGCCTTCCAGCTGTCATCAGGCACTAGTGGAGAGCAAAAGATTCTTTTAACTTTATGTATGTCCTTTCTCAAGAGAAAGCATGCCATTGTTATATTAGCAGATCTGTCTACATCACAGACTAACTGGAAATAAAATATTTGCTGGCAAATGTCATATTAAGGAAAGGAGGTCTGTGAAGACAGGCACTGTGATACTGGTGAATTGTGTCTGTTCCTGTACCAGATACATTTCTAAATGTACCAGTAGAAGCTGAGGGCTTTGCATCATACAAAAAACCCCAATAGTTTATAACTTCTCAGGCCCATAATACACCAGCATAAAAACTGTGCTTATTTTTTCTTCTTGCATGATTATTCCAAGAGATTTACTCAAAATTCATTGTCTTTGACATTTGGGTCATATTCTTCATTCTGACTTTTTTTGCTGAGTGTGCATTGCAAGAACATTCCATGCTCTACATTATTTCATATATTCCTTGTATGTCATTCTCTTATTCTCATCAGCAATGCTGAACTGCTCTAGAATAGGACTAGAAGAATTTGTGGTGAGAGGACATTGGAGTCTGTACCGTGGACTTTTGTGCCTTTGCAAATACCTTTGAGACACAGGGGGGTACTGATGCCTTTAGATTTATTGCAAAAGTTTGCCTTGGTCAGCTGATCCTTTTTTCGTGGTAATATTTTTATATCATGCCATACCTCAGATCATGTGCCACACCTGTAAAAATCCTACATATATCTCTTTTGTTCAACATAGATTTAAGAACACAGTTTTTGTATGAAGTTAGCACTTAGTCCTAATGTTAATGAAGATTTATCTGTGATGCACACAGATGAATGCTTTCTATAAATTGGAACTTTAGCAGGTGTCTACGAACACACCTTCCTGAAATCAATGTACTTATCCAGATCTAAACTAGTCTGAGGCTATTCATCTCTTCTGATGTCTGCCAGCAATTTTTGAAGACTCCTTATTTTAACAGATGTATTTTCAAAGGTGTGAAGATCTTATGACAAACATGTTTAGTAGAGCTCCCTTTTGAATATATGAGCAAATAAAGGAACATGTCACGTAAGGAGACAGTTTACTCTTTTTAAAGAAATGTAGACAATGTAGAGTTTTACAGGAGAAGGCTGTCACCAGAATAAAGGTACTTCCCTGATTCTGATTGGGTCAGAAAGAAACAATTCCTAAAGTCTTTTCAAGTGATGTCATGAAGAAACTGCAGTGAAATTGAAAATGAATGACAGCAAGGGGGTTTATGACACTGTCACTGATATAGATTTCTTTGAATGACACACTTAACCTCCAAACCCCTTGGCTCTCAAGAGGCTCTTGTGGGATCCTGTCACTCAAGGTGTCTTTGAAAGGTATCAAATTTGCTATTACTGCTGGACACCAAAAACTTATAATGAAAAGAGAATTTTTGTGCTGAAGATTGTATGCAAATCCTTGATGAGCATGCTTTGGAAGTGCATGCTGAGTTAATACACTGTGCATGTTGTAAAATTCTGACAGCTGTAAATTGTCTAAAGCAAAGCAGAAAAATAAGGTCATCCCTAACTGCCCATTACCAAAACTAACTTGTGTATTTTAAAAAAAAACTCCAGCATGTTTTGTATTGCCTAGAAAGCATGGGAAGTGAAAATGGAGTTCTTATCACACTGTTGCCGAGGGCATATGCTCTGCACACAAACTGAGCAAAGAAAACCCCAGAGTGTGTAAACTGCAAAGTTGTGCCTTCTGAACCACGAGATCTGCAGGTAGGTAGAGGAAAAGCAGGAGGAATATGGAGCTCTAGCTCCCAGCTCTGCCACTGATATTTTATATCGTGGTAAAAGTCACAAGTTACCACTCTTAACTATGTTATAGGACCCAGGCATGGCCAAGAAAATGTGCTAGAATTTTTCTAAAGCCTTTCATCATTTCATCCTTTTCTTCAATTTCCCAACAGTGAAATAGAGAGAATATTACATACAGAACAAAGCATAGTTAAGGGTTCTGTTAAATGACAAATTCAGCAGCTAATATGAACTGCGATATTATCTGAGTTTTCATAACATGCCTCAAATTTTACATTCCAGTGAAATGTAATTGTCACTGAATTAGAGCAGCAGGGTGTCTATAAGGCAATGTAAAATATGTTGCCAAAAAAATAAATGTACAGGGGGAAAAAACTGGAGATCAGCTGTTTTTAACATCAAGGTCTTGCTTTTTCACTGTCTGCACTTCATGATGTAGCTAGCTTTAATTGCACACTTCCTTGTCCTTCAGAATCCTCTGGGAATAGAGGCAGGAATTCATATCTCAGTCAATACTGAAATAAAACAGATGGCTTTTGTCACCTGTCATTAAAGTTGCAGACTTACCACAGCCATCAAAACCACATGGGAAACAAATTTTGTTTTCTTAAAATATCTAGGCTTTTGTAGTCCTTGTCAGCCATTAAATGAATCACCCATTTCTGAAGATGTTAGACTTGATTCATGCTTCTATATAAATGCTTTTTCACCATTCTGGCTGGTGTGGTGGGAGCTAAAATTAAGCAAGAGTTGCAGCTGAACCTTTTGATATGAACTGAACGAGTCCTAGCATTAATAAGATATTTTTAATCATTACCTGCAGGAATGCAGCTGACACTCCTGAAATCAACGGATGGAGGATCATCATCTTCAGCAATTGCTGTATCCTCTGTGTATCCACAATATGCCTCTGTGTCCAGTCAGCATAGAAGGGGCAACAAGCACATATTTTTAGCTTTTTGAGGTATAAGCAAGTTAGATGTTTTGTAGTGAGATCTGGCTTCCTTTGGGGTAAAGATTGGATTTTGCAGTTTTAAAATTATCACCATTTTCATGTCATCAATGTGCCTTAACTTTTAACTTCCTATGCCTTGTAGCCAACACAAATTCTAACATGCAAGCTGGGACAAGGGGACACTGGATAATTTTGAAGGCTGGGTCAGTCAAAGATGAAATATAACTCCAAACTTCACAGTTTTGATGATTAGCAAATCACAATTTGATTTTTCCTGGCTATCTTAGTCCAGTTCAAACACAGACTATTACAGCTGGTCTACCAAAAATCTTCTGTGTGTGCCTGGCAACCTTTGTCACTTCCTGAGCACAAAAACCAACTGTCTGGGATGACTTCCACTGTTGGGAGGGGAAAAAATTCTTCAGTGCAGTAGGTACCATGTGGAATGCTGTGGTAGCAAATGTAGAGATAGTCACTACATTTATAATTGACAAGATAAGGCTCAATTTATTTACTGGCAATTAGTGTGTCTGGCAAAACATTCTTATAAAAGGTTGAAAACTCCTTTGTCCTTATAATAAGGGGCAGAAAGGCCAATGTATTTTACAGCTGCTGTAGCTTTATTCCCTATCAGGTACACAATCTTCTTTCCTGTTATTGCAAGTAGTAGCAAATGATGACCATAACATGCTCTGAAGTACATAGACAAGAATAAATCTGAGTAGACAAAAACTCACCAGGAGTTCTTCAATGTTTGTAGAAAACATGAAGGATAATTTTTGACTGAGATGAAAGTAAGCATGTGAAAAAAATGTTTCTAGTAAAACAGCATTCGTGTCTGCTGTGCCTGAGAGCTGCTTCCACATGGGAGGGGGAGGAAGAAAATGTCACCCATTATATAATTAGAAAAACAGTTGTGAAACAATGGTAGTGATGGCGTTTCCTTAAGGAATTTTTTCTTGCCTTAAAGGACTTTTGGGAAGTAAATTTCAGTGAGACAGAGTAAGACAAATTAAGATAAAATGCAATTTCTCCTTTTTCTGGATCTGCAACAGCAGTTTGGGTTACTGGAGGTGATACCTTCAAGGCTGTCTGGGTGTGGAAGGGCTGTGAAAACATCAAACAATTGTCCTCTTGAATTTAGGAGTTTTTATTCTTCATCCTAGAGCTTGTCAGTCTGGCTTTTCAGTAGCAACTGGCTATGAATGCCTGCATCTGTTAGGATATTCCCTTTAGTTATCAGTAAATAGAAACAGTCTAATGATGAGCTAGGAGTTTTTGCACGTGTAGAGGGCATTAAAAGATGAAGAATGAGTAATGGGAAGGAAAACTGTAGTGTTGCTTCTAGTATGTTCCTTCTTTGCTCTTGTTGACCTTGCACCAGTGAAGCAAAGGACATTCCCATAACCTCTCAGGTGGCCCCAAGAGCTGTGTCTGGGGAGGTGACCAGGAAATATTCTGCTGGGAAAGCAATCTAAAGCCACACCAGACTTTATAAATCTGATTTCTAGACCAATTCAAAATACTATTGCCTTTGATCACCATCAGTGTGGCCTGAATATGTGAGACATCCTGGATGAAAGTTTCCTAAGCCATCTATTTTTATTTTCTTTGGTGTTTATTCTATTTGTGATGGATTGCTAGGATTTCTCTGGCCTGTAATGAAAGGATAGATATTTATTTGTATTTTCTCTTCCTCAGTCTTTTTGCCCCTGCTCTTCATTATTTATGTTGTATTTCAGACACACTGATTTTTCCTGGAAGTTCAGAGGCAGGGGAAAGAGCAAGATGGGCACGGGATAGGCAAGGTGTCCTGAGCTAGTCAGGAAACTCTTACATGAATACTAGCACCCCCTGGACCACACAGGATCCATGGTTACAGCAAATCTCTTTGGTGATTAGTTAAAAAAATCCTCCCTCCATATGAAACGCAATGGAAATGAATGATTGCTTTCTGAGATGGCCCACTCTAGGCCTCCAGGAGCATCTGTCAAATACAAGGGTGTTCAGGCTCTCTCATCTACTGGCACCTCACTCCATCTGCTCATGTTTCATCCTGGGGCAGAAAGAGAGGAGTGTTTTTGTGGTATGGACAGCATTAATTTAGCACCTGCCTTTCTTCATGAGATTTTCCTTTTGCTGACAGACTGATTAGAAATGTTATCTTTTTCATAGATATTTGCCAGCTCAGTGGTGACTTTGAGCAGGTTCCAGGTGTGCTTGCTGCACAGAGCCATTGCTGTACAGCAGCACAGCAGCCACGTGAGGTATTGATTGAGGCTGTCAGAAACAGCCTCTCTGAAGAGCTTTAGTGCTGCCAAATGCAAGGGTAATTCCTGCTTATCCTTAGGATCGACAGCTTGCACATGACACCAGCCAAACTTCACTGAATCAGCAGGAGAGCAGACTTCTGAATGATTGCTCCTAGATGTGTTTTCCTTTGGGGTTTCCTATCCAGAATCTGACTTCAGATCTGTTAAACTGTAAGAAGGATGTGGCTATTGTGTGAAGTGATAGCACTCCAGTTTGGAATACATCTTCTCTCTTTTTCACTGGCTACATGTGCTAAACAGCTTTTAAGAGACTTGTCATTCCTTTTCACCGGATTTTTATCAGAGTCTTTAACAAAACAAGTATGTGCTAGTAGCTTCTAATGGGTCCCAGAGGAAGCTTTGTAGGAGGAACTTTAACCTAGAGAAAAGGTAAAATCCAGGGCAGTGTTTAGTCATTGCATGCACTGGGATTGTTTGAGTATTCTGCCTAGTCAAGAGGACATACGTGGGAGCCTTTTACTACGTCTCTATGTGTTATATGTAAATGTGAACTTTATTTTTAAGCAGATCTATATGAATTATCTTTCTTTATTGCTACAGAAATGTTATAGTCTTACTGAGATTTGCTCACTGTTTTTCTTATGTTATGACTCCATCCTTCCCTGCATCTCTTTCTCTCCTTCCTAATTCTATTCTCCTTTCTTCACAAAGATATATTCCTGACAGGTCTGGTTGCATGTGACCCTGGAAAAGGTTCTTCAAACTCTTCTTAAAGCAGGTGGTTTGGCACCATTTACTGGAAGCAAAATCACATAAAGCATTTGGTCACCAGCTATTAGACTCTACATGTGATACTACTTGTGATACACCAGAGTCTGGGATGGCTCACTTGATACAGAAATCTTTAAAAGGAGTAAAGATGAATGGTTGCACAAATATTTTGTTGCATTCCATAATATTACTTTAGTGGGAGTTGGAAATTTTCATGCTTAATGATTGTGTATCACTCTTCCAATATTAGTAGAGACAGATAGAGAATGAAGAACATTTAATAGGAAAAAAATTGGCTGTTACTCACATCCTCCCTTTTTCGAAAAAGCACCTTAGAAAAAAAAAAAAAAGATGATTAATTTTCAGTTTACCTTTTCTTTAACGTAACAAACTTCCATTTGAGGTTTAATTGTGACTATTCTAGCATGCAACAAAAAGTTACTGGAAGATAAAAGGGCATAGCAAGAAAAAATATTCAAAGTGAATAATTTAAGATCACATCCATAATTAATGGCATTTGGAAAGCTTCCTCTAGTGCTCTAATCATATCTCAAAATGTGCTAATTAGAGCAGTTTGGTACAAAACAGTGTATGCAGGTGTTGAACAGCTTTTTTCTGTTCTTTTTTTTCAGAAATGTAGCAGTAACTGGTTCTCCTGGCATTAGCACTCACATTTAATAAATGTTTCACCATTTAACATATATTTGACAGGTGAAGAGTGTGCACATAACTATTACCTTGTTAGAATAGATTTGATCGAGAATGCAGAACAAAATCAGATATTTTTAGTGCAGCAACTAAAGCTTGTAGTAAACAGTGAAGCATCCTGTAGTGTCCTTTGGGGCTATAACTAGCAAAGACTTGATGCTGAAAGAAAAAATATTGCCTTGAAAGGACAAAGTATCTACATTCATCTACTTGAAATGAATGTTATCTAAAAGCAGTTCTGATAATTCAGAAAAGTTAATAATTTGCTTACTGCTTGTACTTTTATTACACTTGCACTTGCTTGTATTTAAGTGCTATCTTTTGGCTGAGAAGGATTTTGCTGCTCAGTTCTTCATTTATCTTGGAAATCAATGACAACTGACATCACAGGACCCTCTCTCTAACCCCTCTCCAAAATTAATCAATATGATCCAGAAAGAAATGAGCTGTGCATTCAGGTCTCTGTGTGTATACATTTGGGCTTTTATTATTTCTCTGCCAGAATGAAACAGGAAAACCTGAGGAGATACTTAATGCCCAATTTGCTCAGAATGATCCTGACAGCTCTGCATTACTGAAACAGGAGCTGGTTCTTCCAGCCTGTAATATCCAACAAGCAGGTGTGGCAACACCATCAAATAAATAAGCCTGAAGAGCACAGATTGTATTTGAAATGAATGTATCATGACTCTGCAGGATTTGTTTTATGCAATTATTCTAATAAAATGGTTTATTTTATTGAGGTTCTACAAAATTTCACAGAATGAAACAAATAGTTCCATAACCATGTATTATTAATAACTCATTTCCTTTAAAGTTGAGAGCAGAGTTATTCTATTACATGTTGCAGATTCATTTTAAGACACTTTATTGGAGAGCCTGCAGTCTGAAATATTAATCTTGTGAAATTGAACACATGGGTTTAAACCTAGGATACATCCTATTTTTCAAGGGGCTCAGCAGTACCTAGTTCCATTTTTCCCAAGCAATCTGTAGACTTACTGCTGTGTATGAATTAGCTCTGTTTCAATGCTGTGTTCTCCTTGTTCCTACCCATTAGCATTCAACCCTCTTCTGTCTTCTGCAGCTAGATGAATTATTCCCTGAGAACAATTCATTTGACAGTGAAATTTGCCCTTTTTGCATTTGTTATTTCTCCATGAACACATCACAATTTGCATTAATTAGTTTATTATTTGAAATTGTTTGATGAATAGTTTGTTTCAACCCATTTCACTCATGTAGCTAATATTAATTTGAGTGTTTCATCCCAGTGATTTACCATTCAAATTGTGTCCTATTATATCATATGGTGATTGTTCCTGCTCCTGCTCTGGATGACACAACTGGAGTCAATCAAAACCAGAAATATGGTTCATGGAAAGTTTTCAAAAAAAAGTTTAATTCTATTCTCTTAAAATTCCCCACAGTTATTGTTATTTCTGAGTAAACCCTCTACATTTTTATTTTTGTATTTTTCCCTTTTTCCCAGTTTCACAACTGAAAAAAAGGAATTTAAAGTCTTAAAGTCTCTTTTTCTTTCATTTGTTTTTTACTTCTATTTTCAAGGAGATCAAGTAAAATAAAGTGTGGGTTTATTTTCTTTAATAATAAAACATTTTTTCAGTTGAAGACAATTTTTCCTGAAAACATGTTCTTTGCAATAAAAATATTTTTGGCTGGTCCAAGTTATAGATTTTCTAAACAGCTTCTGCTTTCCCATGAGATATGATTCACCAATTAAAAAACACGCTTTGCCATATTAAGTAAAATTTTAATGGCATTCAAATGTTGTTCCACTTCTTCCTTTGTCTGAGAAAAAAAAAATACCATTAGGAAAATTGGGAATATGTGCACAATAAAGTAAAATAAAGTTTCAGCATCTCCAAGAGCTACCATGAATGTTTTCTTTCTTCTCTATGGGGAGTTATGGTCTCTTGCTCCAAACTTCAAGTAAACTTTGGAATAGCATCACCTTGTTTCTGCTAAAATAGGTATTATATTATATAGAATCTGAAAAACATCATCTCAGGGTGCACAGGAAGCTGTGGTGTCTACCTATACTCAGAAATATAGACTACCCCAAAAGAAACAGAATGCCATAGTAATATATTGGAGATTAGAGTAATAGTAAAATCCCCCACATTTTATTGTTATTCATAAAGATTGTTAAAAAACAGAAGCTGAGAACTGTTCTTTAAAAAAAAAATTGGGAAAGATTGGGTGAAGAACTCCCTTAGTCATGGATTATCTTTTTAAACAAATCTTGGGCAAATTGAGAATGTTCCAGTATATAATTATATGTAGTCTAATCATTTAAAGGATTCAGCAAATTTGCCCAAGAAACCATGGAGAGTCTACTTAAGGCAAAATTAAGGAAAGGCACAAATGGGAGAGTAGAAGGAAATGGCAGGATAATTAATGTCATAAGCATGCTGTTAGATTCTGTCAAGCAGAGAATGCAGTTTTTGAGATTTCAGATGGGTTCAGTGATTATTTCTCTGTGATATAATATATCCAAGGCATTTTTGAGACAATTTATATACTGACATAATGTTCTGATGAGAAAATTACCACTAAACAAAATGAAGAGAGACCACAGAATCAGGTTAGGGACAAAGCAAGAATAAATTTAAAGTTCGAGTCATGGCCCTAAAAATTTGTTTCTGAGCAGGTGTTGCCATTGTTTATTCTTGACGAGGTCTAATCTAGGAGGATTGCACTTGTAAATACCACATTTGTATTTCTGATAACACAGAACTGGTAAATGAATAACAATGATAAATTGTGTATGGGAAATAGAGGCTGCTCTGGATCCTTTGCAGAAGTTATCAGGCACATACTTCAACATAAATGTATTTGTGTCTTTATCCTACACAGCTGTATTGACAAGTATGCAGAAAGTCTTAGGAAACTGGAGCTCCATCCTTGGAATCAATCACTGAAGAGCACCAGAGCAGCAAAACAACAGCAGAGTGGTGAACATGAGTGGGCAGTCTGATGTAGCTAAGGCTCAATACAGCTTCTCAAGAACTGATTGGGAAATATCATGTATGAACAAGGAAGTACTACTTTTTCACTTGTCAGGGCATGAAGAAGGACTAGCATATTTCTTTCTAGCTGTTTCTATTGCTGAAGTGAGAGTTATAACGGCTGTTATGAGTCATGAACCTGTGGCACTAATGATACGCACTTGTTTTGAGTTCTAACAGTCATCCTTCAAAAAAAATTATGAAGGATTCAAAAGGATTGAGAAAAGAGTAATAGAACAATACATTATTCTAGGGGAAAATGGAGAAAATTTTATCTGTTTAGTGCATCAAAGAGAAAATTAAGAGGTGATCGTGGGAAGAGATGGCTTATTGTAGGTGGTGTTTCTGTCAGAAAGATGAATCCATGAGATTCGGGATCTGGAAAATAGACTTAGGTAAATTAAAAGGGAGCAATTAATCAGTGGAACAACTTTCCTCTAGTTATGATGAGTTGTCTCACTGGCAGTTTCTAAATCAATGTCTTTATAAAAGATATCTAAATGCTCAAAATAAGGTAAAACTCCCAAAAAGTCATTTGCACGAGAGTTTTGGGCTAGTGTGTAAAGGAGGAGAGGAAAAAGACCTCCATGCTTAAAATATGTCCATGGGACTTTCCCTCCTACTTTACACATGCTATGTGTAACATAAAAGATGTTATGTTGGTATTGAGGTCATCAAATGATTTTGACATATGTGTACAAAATGCACTACTTGTCTGTGTTACTGCAGGGAATTTGAATTGAATCTCAGAAAATTATAGATGCCATCATGTCTCTAAACATTTAACACAGAGATCTTTTGGCAAAGCACTTACACATCAAGTCTTTTTGGAGCATCAACAAGTCAAAGAGCCTGAGTGATGACAACCACAATCTAAACAGTTTTTTCAGTGTAAGCAATATTTTCTGAGAACTATGGACCTCGTGGAAGTCTTTTCTTGTTGGCAGTGAGGCAGGCAGCCCTGCTTTGCTGAAGGAATTTTGTCTTTATGGTGTCTTTATTTCTGTGCTGAAATGCCACAGTGATATGTTGTTTTCATGGATAAGAAAATACCATTACTTCTGATAAAAGTAAGGGTGCTGCATGCTGCTTTGTCATAAACCTCTTTGGCTAATGTATTTTTCTCCTGGTTTGGGATTTAACATTTTAACATCTTTCTGAAACTCTGTACATTGAAAATGTTGGTAGAAAGCAAGAAGTCCAGCATCCAAGCACCAGTGTATTTAAGGATGACTGGAAAACAGACAGGAACATTCCCTGAGATCTCTTTTTTTGTAATTCAGATTAGAAATCTGTCCTTGATCAGAAAAGAGAGAATGAGCAATCCTATCTGTGCCAGTAGGCATCAGAACTGCTTGCTTCATCTGCATTTCTCAGACCTGTCAGAACCAGCAAAACAGAGGAGGCAAGGGGTGTTACCAGCTAAGGTGGCTTTCTGGAGTTTCACTGTAGAGGAGGTACCTCAGGAATGCACCTGAGGGCTAATATGAAATCTAGGTGGGAAATCACCTCAGGCTTGGCCATTTATCCCTGGCATTGCCTTAGCATTTGTGGATGTGGAAATGGGCTGGAAACAAGCAGCAGAATAAGTGAGGTAAAGTGATAAAATGCAACCATTTCTCATGGCAGAAAAAACCAGAACTACGTTTACCTAATTTCTCCCTTCACTGTGGTGTCTACAGCTATAATACTCTTCTTTTTTCGTTGTTCCTTTAATTAAAAGAAACCTCCCTGCCTCTCTGGGGCACATCCCTGAGGAGAGATTGGTTTTGGATGAGAAGCATATTTTGCTCTTTCATCCTTTTCAAAATCCAGAGTTTATTTTCTTTCTGTTTGTCAATCAGCATGAAAAAGCTTTTTTAGCTCTTACTGCACCGGAAACAAATATGAAAAAAAAGACAGAAAGCTTCAGGCAGTTTAAGTGTGGGGGAATGCAATGCTGATGTAAAGCTGCAGCAGATGTACAGCTTAATTAGATGTTAATGAATAGACAGATGTGTATAAGTGAGCATCTCTGAGGGTGTGGAAGGAAGCAGAAATATGGGGCAGTAAACACTTTGATGTTGCCTGGGAAAAGGTACATTTCAAAATTACTCTGCTTGCTGCTGTTTCTTGTATCCAGACTGGATTTTCCTATCACTGTGTGGCAGCAAATCATTTTGTTTCTTGCTGGTACAGTGAGGGAGACTGAAACACAAGCTTTCCTTCCCACAGCCATACTTTGGATTGCTTCAGCTCTCCCACTCCTGAGAAGAGTTTGCAAACCTGAGGTGGCAGAGATCTGTGTGGGAAAATTTTTGGCAAATCTTTGATGCCAGAATTGTGAAGAATTTTAAGGGGCTAGCTGGAGAAAAGACAAGGTCCTCTGGCCTTGGAAGGAATGGGTGAAAAGTGCAAGTAGAAATAAGCTGGGTACAAAACAAGATGCAGAGACAGGAAGAACAAGAAATTATTTCAAGTAGCAAAATGGCAAATCCCCTTTGACCATACAGATAAAGTAGTTTACAAAGCCACCATAAATACACAAAACAAACAGTGAAACAGGGTTAGTGAGGTGTGTACAAAAGAAAAACAAATGCTATCAGCTAAAAACAGCAAAGAAACAAATAACATGGTAATGAAGAGGTTGGTTGGTTTAAACACTTGCTATGCTGCTTGTTGAGAGGAATACTTATATTATTCAGTGCATATAAATCTCCTTGGATGTATTTTTTGAGCATAGTTTAATATGTAAAATGCGGGCATTTTCATTGTCTGTTTTCAGTGCAGCATTACAAATCTTATTTATAGATTAAAAGGAACTAGAGGCTCTGCAGCATTCCCACCTAAAGGTCTTTTTTTTCCTGGAGTTTATGTAGCTGATGGAGGCCACAGGTCTGATGTATGGTGTCTCTCCAGCCCCATGTAGAAACCAGGTAAGCTCCCAAGGCCCAAGGTAGTGAGAGCAGTCCCAGAGGAGAGTTACAGAGGAGAGGGAGCTGTGCATGAGGACACAGAGCTTTTCCTCCTAGAGAACTGAGGTCTGTTTGGGGAAGGTGTGTTCCCTCTTCTGAGACTGCAGTAGGAGGCATTGAGTGCACCCTGCACACTCTGCAGCCATGGACATCACTGCTGCTGGAGGACACAGAGACTAAAGTGCAGTCTCAGGGGGGGATTGCAGGCAGAGATGGCTCCTCCTGTACTTCTAGGGATGCATGCTGTTCATGTAAGAGAATTCTGTGTACATTGGTTTCTTTGGAGATATATGTGGACTAGCTTCTGCAGAAATATAGTCTAACTGAGCTCTAGGTATTTGGACTAATGGTCTGTCTGTCCTTCTGTGTGTCTGCCTGCCTGCCTCTCTATCTGCCTTTTGATCTACCCACAATTTTTTTTAGTCTCTCTGCTAAAGTGGGACTCCCCTTCTTAACAGCTCCTCTGTTTGAAGCCACTATAACCTCAGTATGACAAAGTAGTTTTGTTCCTGATTATAACTTTTTTTTGTACATTACAGTGCTCCAATATCTTGGTGCTCTTTTTGAAACCCATTATCTCCAATGCACCTTCCATTGCATTAGCCCCTGCCTAGGGTAGTAGTAATTCCTTTCTAATTTTGGAGTGGGGAGTACCTCTATGTATTCTGAGGCCTTAAGGCTTTCATGGGGCAGAGGAAGATCCTGGGTCTAGTGCAAGATATTAATACCTGGTACACACACACACCTGTCTTCCTCATCTCTGCCTGCCCATGGTCATATCCTACCTCTCACAAATACTGGCTTGCTGCAGGGCTGGCTCTGCCTGGAAGCTGAAGGACAGTGTCATGTGGTGGAAGGCTGAGGACATGTGGAAAATGCTGATTGCAGGCCTAAAGTGGAGCTACACAGGATTTTGAGGCACATTAGTGTTTTACTGAAGTAAAAATATCAAGTTTGGATGGTCTATCAGATAGATCAGTCTTGGACATGATGAATATATCACAGTAAATAGATTGCATACAAGAGCAGAGCTGATGTGCTTAGCTAAAGTATTTACATAGTGTTCATGTTGTGTATGTTCTCATACCTAACCTTGTTCATGTACAACATCCTAAAAACTATTAATGAGTCAAAAAAGTTAACTAGAGCCTACATTTCTGAATTATGACATTCTTCTTTGTAAACATTACTTTTTAAAAAAAAAATCTTCTATTTATGCCTGTTACTTGGTATCCTTTTTATTTTATTGTTAGACATATTGAAGACTGCCAGTTCATACAAATGATCTGGCAAAGGAATTCCTTTGAGGAGCAGGTGAAGGAGTTGGGGTTCTTCAGCCTGGAGATGAGAGAGGAGAAGACGAGGCTCCTCATTATGTACATCTACCTGGAAGGAGGTTCTAGTCAGGTGAGCATTGGCCTCTTTGCCCAGACAAGGAGTTGGTAGGACAAGAGGACACAGCCTCAGGCTGCACCAGGAGAGTCTCAGCTTGGTCATCAGGAGGAATTTGTTCACAGAAAGGATAGTTAAACATTGGAATTGGCTGCCCAGGGAGTTGGAGTCTTAAACACCTGCAGGTGTTTAATAAAAGACTGAATGTGGCCCTGTTCTGGTTGACAGGGTGGTGATCAGTCAAAAGCTGGACTCAATCTCAAACGTCTTTTCCAACCTAATTGATTCTGTGACTGTGATTCAGTAAAGGGCAGGAATTCCAATGTATTGGTTACTGCCAAGCAAGGTGAGTCATTCATGTTTATTAATTCTGCTGATTTTGTTATTATCACTCATTTTTCGGCAGAGTATAAAAAAATTAGTCTAAAGTGCTGTACAAAGTAGGTAATATGCAACAAAAGGACACTGTTTAAAATAAATCTTTCCCATCTTTTTCATCCCTTGGTCTTTTATCAGATATGTAGGCAAGAAACCAAGAGATAAGCACCAAGTTAATTTATTGCTGCATCATTTTTCCTCCTCCCTTCTCTCCAGACTTTGCACAGCTGATTCATGCCTAATGCTAAGGAGGCATTGTTATTGTCTTTTGGGAGAAGCAGAGTGAGAAGTGTAGAAGTAATGCATTTTGTCTGTAAGGGGAAATAAAATCCATAACGATTTAAGGAATCTGCCAGAGAAAAAGAACAAGCTGGGATCCTTCTAGGAACCTCATATTCAGCCAGGAGCATTTTTGTTCTATTTAAAAATGCAGAAGGAGCATTGACATCTAGCGTTTGTTCCAGTATTTTACTAGAGAGATTTAATGGTTCACAATTCAATTTGAAGTGAAAGTATCCCCCCCAAATGTCTCTTTATAAAGTCTTTTGGAGACCAAAGTCAATATCTATGGGCCTTTGGAGATGCAGCAATTGATTACCTGTCCAAGTCAATGAGCATTAAAACCCAAAGAGATTCAGAAATGCACTTCACTGTTGCAAAACCTCACCTCTGATACCACTGATGCACAATGACTGGTCTATGCTGAAGCTCACTATATAAATAAACCAGCTTGTTCTCAGACCTAACTGAAGTTTTGTAACACCCAGAGAACTCTGAGTTAACACCTTTTGCTGTAATGCTGGCATGCCTGGATATATGCTGTGAGTACAGTCTTGGTGCAGGACGAACATAAAGTATATCAGATTTTGGAGCCACTTACTCCTTTGTCTGCTAACACTGTCATCCTTTGTCCTTTCATCTTGTAGAACAACATCAACTTGTCTTCTCAAAGCTCCTTTCAACCCAAAGATGTCTTCCAGCAGTACACATCCCCTCTAAAATCAAGTAAATTGAGCAATTATTTGAGATTCTTAGAAAGGCAGGAGCTGTTTAAGAGAGTCTACAGTTTGTGACTGAAAAAGGGGGAGAACTGAATTTACAACATATGACAAGTAAACTGTGAGTGACAGGAACTGAGACTCCGTAGGGGAAGTAGTTGATTCAAGCTTTTGGAAAATAAAAGCACTTCTCTGGGAAACTCCTAACTTCATGAGTTTAAGATCTACCCAAAACACATAATTTATCAACACTAAATTGGGGATTGCTGAGCTAACTGAACTGGAAGTAGGTAATTTCTTGGAAATCTGATGTCATCACTTTAATTTAATTCCCTTTTCTGCTGAATCTCATGACTGAGTTCAGATGATAAAAAGGATTTCACTGCAGGGGAACTCAGTAGGTCTTTTAATTATGAACTTTCGTTCAGTATCTGTTTTACCTTACCTGAATGTATTCACCATTCCCAAGAGGCATCTGACTGACAGTTTTCTATTAAAATCCCACAGATGATGGAGATTCCACAGTTCTGGATGACAATATTTTACATGTCCAAACCAGATTTTCCTAATGTGTTTCCTTCTTTAATTTCACATCTGCAATGCATATGAACTGTGTGGCACTCACCAGTGAAGGTCACATCTCTATAATGTCCTGTCCATAAAGCATGTGAGCTGCACTGATTCCCAAATCACACTTTCAAAGCCCTGTGTTTCAGGGAAGTATCAGGCTTTCTTCACTGGCCCATGTTCAACTGCTTCTTGTTTATACTTAGCTCTTAACAAAAATAAGCATATGCCAGAAACTGCTTTTGTTTCTTGAGAGATCTGGCTGAGTTATGGTTGTTTCTGTATGAGGACTAATGATACAAGGAAATAGGTATTGTAAAGCCTAACTTCAGTATAAAAACATAAAGTATTTTGTTTTAGTGAGAATAAAACCCAGGCAACTTTGTAGTGCACCAGCATGTGAGTTTGGAAATCTTCTAAAGTGTGTAGCTGAGATCCTGCCCATCTTTTAAGAAAGTTAACAAGTCCAGTGTGGATTATAGGCTAACCAGCTGGCCTTCAGCCTCCAAAAAGCTGTTGAGCATATCCTGATGGAAGCTGTTTCTGGGCACATAAAGTACCAGAAGGTAATTTGAAGAAGCCAGCATGGATTTACCAGGCTCAAATTTGTGCCTTCTAGGGTGGAATGACTGATGTTGTGGATGAAGGGAGAGGAACTTGTTGTTTGCAGAAGGTGTCATTTAGCACAGCTTTTTACTCACTGTTCCATAGCATTCTGAAAGCCAAACTGGAGATACACAGATTAAGAGGTGTTCCACGAGGCAGCTGATGAGATATGATTTAGAAATGCACGTGAAAATGTGCATGAAATACACATGAAAGTATTAAATGTGACACACTGTCATTCTCACAAGTGATTCCTAAAACTTGTCCCTTGCTTTCTGTCTACTACATCAGAGAAATGTGAATTTAAGGACAAATAAGGGCTTTGTTTTTTTAGAAGAATCACTTGGTTATTAGGATGAAAGTGAGTTAAAGAAAAATATATGTTGATTTTATTCTTGAAATATATGATATTCCTATTGAGTTTTTACATTTCTTGCATTCAGAGAGCTGTTTATTGCTTTTCTTTTTAGTTATTTTTTTGATGAGGTAATCAGCAAATATGTCATAAGTGGATTTACATTATGATTTGAGATATTAAATAACAGCAGCAATCCAGTTTCAGAAATCCCTTTTTTATGAAGATAAAATCATAGATAAAGAATAGTTTTTCTTTCTTTAATTAAATACATGAATTTTAAAAATGCTGAAAAATAACAGTGAGAGAAAGAAATGCAGTGCTTCAGAAATATATTTTGATGAATTTCTTTTCTTGAATTACTGTTTCTTATCTTTCCCAGACATTTCACACATGAACTCTGTTGTATTCCGGAGTGAGTTCTCCTTGAATGTTTCAAGAGCTAAGCCAGCCAGCCCTTTCATGCTGATTCCTCCATTTTTTTTTAAACTAAGACAATAAAAAAAAATCCAGATCCATTTTTGCTCAGGTCCTGATTCAGTCAGTATTTAACTAATTCAGTTAAAGACATATTGAACTTTAAATATAGTCATAATCCCACTGATTAATTTTGATTATTCATATGCCTAAAAGACATATAAACAGGACTAGATATATTGCTAAATCAGATGTGTCCTCTGTAGCAAAATTTGAAGCTGCTGTTTCGGTTGGGAAAACTTTGGGAATCAATGTCCCAGAAATACTTGATATTGCTGTACACAGAGATCTGGGTCAGCCTGCTGGAATTTTACTGATTCAACAACAGCTGAAGACTTCTGATAGGCAAAGGAAGGAGGTCAACCATCTCCAAACTCTTTGGTTGTTATCACTTCTTACAGGTCAAAGAAAAGTTTATGTTTTGTTTTACTTTTGGCAGTCTAGCTCAGAGAAAATGAAGGCTTTTATTTATAGTTTTTTAGAGTAAAATTAACTTCAAAAATATTTTTAATTATTAAATATTTTGATGTGGAATGTGGGAATCTCATTATCAAATCAGGCTCTCAATCTTATTATCTGATGACATTTATCTTCTCTAGACACAGTCAGAATTTTTAACATGAAACTTTGTTCATGGTAGGGAGATAGCAAGTGGCAGTGAAAATGAAATGAGGTTTACTTTGGGTAATATTTCAAGCACAGAAAATGCACTTCAATTGAAAAATAAAATCTTTAACTTATCATATGTCCACCATGGGACCGATGTTTTCCTCTGTTCTGTCGTGTTTTGTTTGTCGAGGAAAAGGAATGCTAACTACTTGTCATTACATTTATGGTTTATCAGCCAAACCTTTGTCTTTGGGAAGCATCTAGAGAAAACAAGATTAACTGATTTCTAAGGGCAAAATAAAAACATAGATATGAGGTCTGATGTATAATTGAAATTTCCTGGAGATGTGGCTGGCCGATCGGGGAATTCCACGTAATATTCTTTCCTGAAAGTAATTCAAGACAGTCAATGAAATTGAATTCAACAGATAATTTTTGACCTCTAGAGATGGAAAAGACACAAGAAATAATTGTCTTTTCCAAAAGGACATCATTGATCCTCAACCCAGGAAATAAAAAGGTTAACTAAAGAGGAAGAACAGAGCCAAATGTGCTTGCTATGTGACAGCTGTGTAGCTGAATGCTCCCAGACAAATCTTTCTCCTTTGCTTTGGACAAAACCTGGGGATTTTGGCTTTTGGGGATTTCAGGAAGCTTGATGTCAAAGAGGCATGGCAGCTCTGGCAGAGACCTGGATTCCTGCAATGGTGAAAGGCTACACAGGTGGCCCTTAGGTATTCTCCAACTCTTTGGTCTTAGAGGCACTGTTGCTCCTGCAGAAGTGGGAGTTTTAGTGAAAGTTGAGTAGAAAGCTCAATTATCTCAATTATTTTTTTTTCAATGAAAGCTTTTTGGGTTGCACAAGTAACAGAAGTGACTCTTCCTCCTGCCATGCTTAACAAGCTCTGAATCTTCACACAAACATCAGTCATGAACTGACAGGAAAGAGCCCAAAGGATGAAGTGGAGGATGTTTGTGCATTAGTAACTTGTATCTTTGCTATTGCTGTCAGCAAAAGAGAAAAAGCTGGAAATGCTCATAATTTTTTTTTTTCTAAAAACCAAAACCCTGGTTTAACTTCTTTGAGAGAAATGTACACTAGGTATGCCTGTGCACTTCAAGAAATCTCAGAGTTTGTTGTTACTACCTATCTCAGAAATGAACTCTTATTTTCTTGTTTCACTGACCTAAGACACAAAAAGTCTCAGTAATTTACCAGTGATGCACAAGGCAACTTGTGATAGAGTGAACAGTTAATATCCCAGACTACCCTGCTTACCTGTAAACAATTGTTTCTTAGTGAATTGATTAAAAGGCAAAGTTCTGCTTAGCAGCCATAAAGCTGCCAGTTTAAACAAGTTAATTACAGAGGCAGAGCTCCACCTGCTTTTTTAATCCCAGACATTACAAACTCTAGGAAATAGAATAAACATGTATTTCTACAATTACATCCACTGACAGTGTTTTGCAGAGAGATCCAGTTTGTCTTGGGCAGGGAATGTATCTGCTTGTCAGAGGACTTGCTCTTCACCACACACCCTGTTTGCTACTGTCATAAATATGTGATACTCAAGAACAAATGAGAACAACCTGAGTTTCCTCTCTCTGACCTCCCAGCATAGTCTAACATGGGATGAAGGTTAATTAAAATCACTGCCATTTGACAGAAGTCAATATGTAATAGCTTCCCTAGTTAATGTTAAAGCCATCTGTTAAAAAAACCCTATTTAGATCAGAGTTAGTAATCCACATGTGCTGGGGGTACATTTTTACTTCTGGGAGAAGAAAGCAAAAAAGAAAAAGACAATAAGAAAGATTCTGTTAATTGCAAGCCTGTGACAGTGGTTGGAAAATCTCTGTGTATCTCCCAGCTGAACGGTGGGGTGACCAGTGGGAGGCTGATATCAGGTTTGCTTGTGCAGTATCCCAGTACTCTGAGCACTGGGATCTTGCTTGAAGAAGCACACAAACATCCCAGTCCTGATGAAAATCAAGTGTCCAGGAGGGGAAGATGGCACTTTGTAACAAAATGCCAAAGCTGGAGAAAGATGAGGAAAGTACAGCTGATGCAAACCAAACCCAAACTCTGATAGCTGTTTGCTACAGGGAGAGAACTTCTCATTCAAATCACTGTGCATAACTTTACTTCAGCTCTGAGCTTTTGATAGTTAAGTAGAACAAACTGCCTTCAGCAAAAGATTAAATATCAGATTACATCTGGATATGAAAATTATTGCTATGTTATCAGGATCACTGTGTACATTAAGTCATGCTGCTGGCCAGTGTTTGCACAGTAGTCAGGCTTCTCCCTCACCAGCTTCACAGCTTTAAACCTCTCTTGTTCTCAGCCTTCCTCATTATTCCTACTTAAATACATAACATATAGTTCTGGAAAGTATTTTAAAATATAAAATTAAGCCTAAATTATGCAAATCAATTAAAATTAAAGACCCCTGTCATTTTGCAAAGCTAGGAATTAAGGCTTTTTCTTTTGTTTTTCCTCCAGGCTTTGAAAATCTGTGCAAAAGTTTCAGTCAGTGGGGATCCCAGGGTTTTCAGGCAAACAGAAATTCTTAGGAAGGAGCATTTAATGGAGTTTCCTTCTCCATCCTCCTGTCCCATTCCAGAAGAAACAAATCCATTCAGAACTGAATTCATCAGCTCTGGAAAGAAACTAGAGGCAGTAGTTAACAGTTCTGGAGCTGTAGGAGAGGAATGGTGCTGTTCTCCTTGCTGCAGGATGTGGTTATATTTCATTCACCTGGGAGATTGAGACCCTGGGAGTTTTATGAAAGCCAAAAATATTTTGCTACAATGACAATATTTGAAAGAATAAAAAGTTAAACATTCTCTCAAGTATGTGAAAAACAGTTTGCATGTCTCCAAGCAGATTTAAGGAGTGATTTTTATTGACTTTTTTATTCTATGTATGCTTTTTCTTATGCTCTTTCTCTGAAGAGATCAATGTAGACTTCTAACAAGGTGAAATTTGAGGTAGAAATCGCAAAATTTTTTTCTACAGTACTTCAGAAAGGAAAAAAAGGAAGAAACTCTAACATGTATG
The DNA here is from genome assembly GCA_013398075.1 of Notiomystis cincta. Taxonomy (NCBI): domain Eukaryota; kingdom Metazoa; phylum Chordata; class Aves; order Passeriformes; family Notiomystidae; genus Notiomystis; species Notiomystis cincta. The sequence goes on along the minus strand of VZRX01004069.1, from coordinate 977 downwards.
GAGAAATGACAAGTCACAGTTGTCTAGAGCCTTAGGGCTTGGAGGGCTAAATCTAGTTTGCATGTGAAAAATTTTCATAAACATATGGTTAGAGAACTACAAATTATTTAAGGTGGCAAGAATATCAGCACTGTTTTCATCATGAGAAGTAAATGGCTGCATATCCAGTGTGGGATATAGTCAAGCTGCAAATTCTTCTTAACAAATCAAGAATTTAACAGTTGCTGATTCAGGATGGGGCCTAACTTACAGATTTCCTAGCTTTATTCCATCTCTGTTTCCACAATTTGTTGCTTATTCAAAAATTTGTCTTTATTCATATGATGTCCTTTACTTTGGGAGATCTGAGTGTTCACAGTAGTGTGTCAGTCTCACTTTATTCTCTTAATCTCTTCTTAATCTCTTATTCTTTTTAATCTTCTCTACTCACATCTGCTGAATTCTCTGAATTCTCTCTCTTTTTTTTTTTTTCCTTCTGTTCTTTGAAAATCCACTAGATATTTTTTTCTCCCTCTGTTTGGCAGCTCCTCTGTTTGGGGTTATTCTGATCTCACAGTGCCTCAGTCCCAGATTCTTCACAGGCATGCGCTGAGGTTTTCAGTCATAAAATGTTCTTAGTCTTTCTGCTCCCTCCTTCATGAGGCCAGACCTGGGTATTGACACCTTCACTGTAAACTGAATCTATTAAAGCTGGGTATTGATGCTCTGACAAATGAACAATTGTTTCCTGGAGAGGAATTTATCCTGCACTACTACTGCATTTGAAGGTTTTGGGAGGGCCATGGCTTTCTATAATCCTTAATATTATAAATCACCTTTTTTTTTCCTAGTTCTCTTTCTTTACCTCTGATCACTAGGTATTTATTTAAATGGAAATTAAATCAGATTCTGCCTTCTCTCGGGACCTACCTCTGTCAAAATTCATTTGGCAACCCAAACTGTCCCCTATGAGATCATGTCCTGGGTTGCACTGTATT
>VZRX01004068.1:0-28253 GCA_013398075.1 Notiomystis cincta | reverse complement strand
ATTATCCTCCATTGATTGTGTTAACAATAAATTCACTTTTTGCAACTAAAGTTGAGCCTGCTTTGCCATTGAAGAATTTCTCCAGGTCCTTATCTCACTCAAGAAACATCGGTTAGTTTTTTTCCTTTTCCCTCCTGTGCCCAGCTGTGCCAGCAGAGGGTGAGCAACTGACTCTCAAGATGCCTGGAGTTTGGGCCAGAGTCAAACCATGACACCATATCTTTATAGGGAATAGGGAATTTCATCAAGAAAGAAGTTCTGAAAGTTCTTACTTACCTTGGTCACATAGGACACAGGGAATTAAGTTTTCCTCCATAATGTGCTCTTTGAGCTGGGGCTGGGGCTTCTGAGTATTCTGAAGGTGTGACTAATGATCAAATTACTTCATGAGGAAAAGTTCATCACAGTCAGGGCAACTGCTTAAAATGCAACATAAAGAGTGTCTGTGTCATTATTTTGACTTTGTGTAAACAATTCAAACTGCATCATTCTGGAGATAATGACACATAATGCTGTATAAAATGCTCTGAAAGGGTTTTACTAAATTAATTTGCATTTGAGCTCTGGAAGAAAATTGGTGTGCAGTGGAAAAGTGTGAAGTTCTGTGGTCCTAACAAGGTCTGGAGCCTCCTGAAGGTATCCTGGGAAAGGGCTTCACTACTACAAGGTAAAAGGGAAAAGAATCATTTTCAGAGCCTGCACTGTCTTAAATCCATTTACAGAGGTTTAGAAATTCAGTATGACAGACTGGAATTTATGATTCTGTCTGAGTATAAATGACATATTTCTTACCACTCTCATGCTATACCTCTAGGCAAACACTTTTTCTCCTTTTTTGCAAGATCAAGAGTTCAAGCTGGAAAGGGCATTAATCAGTGTTTTAGAACTCTGCTAATAAAATTAAGGGAAAGCAATCTGTACATAGGAGTTTATTTAGATGCCCACAAATTTTAAATCATTCCCCTTCATATCTCGGCCCACTGGGTATCTTGTCCAACTGAATTACCATTGGGTTTTACAATGTGATATACAAAATGAGCTGACATTATGATTTACAAACATCCTTTGAGTATCATATAAAACACAATCCTTTCCCTTATTATACAATCATCAGGGCAATGCAAATAGAGTCAATACATTAGTAGTGGAAAATGATGGGGCATTTTAAGAAAATAAATTTAACTTTACCACACAAAGCTGTTAACTAAAACAAAACTTGTTTAAAAAATTGGAAAAAAGTTATTGGAATGACTGAAAGTAATTTTATATTCTCTGCTATTGTCCCCTTATAAACATAATAGTACTTCATTTAAAAGACAACTAATTTTTTCACTGTTTAGTCACACTTCTTTCTTATTAATCAGTTTCACATTTTCTGCATGACACTATGAAAAACTCACAAATGTACACTTTCCAAACTGTAGCCACTATACTTATTTCTGCAATCTTTTCCATGTATTCAGTGTGTTTAATTAAATAAACAAAAAGAAAAAAAACACTACACAAATGAGCAGAACAAAACACAACAGCACATTAAAAATGTGACATTTAAGCTGTAGGTGCACTGCCATAGAAATATATTCTTGTTCTAATGCCACAAACTTTCTAGCCTCATGAAAAAAATAGACATTACCTGAAGAGAATCTAAGCTCTAACCTCCATATAGGGCTAAGGGTCTTGATATAAATTCCTCTCTAAACTTAGGTCCTCAACAACACAGTAAATTTAAGTATTTTTGAATGTCATAAAATATGAAAAGATAAAATCTGTTTCTGAGCTGTTAATTAGGTAATGGAAGTTACTAAGCATTAAGGTCTCCTGTCTTGCTTGTCGCTGGAACAGGTGCCTCTGCACTTTGTCACTATGGTAGCAGTAACTGAGGATGACAGACATCATTATTACTGTGAATACAAAAAAAGAAAAATTTTGAACTCATCAATGATGTTACAAATGCAAGCAAATTCTAACCTAGTCAACTTAAACTATATCTTAAGGGTTTCTGACGGTTTTATCACTGTATAATCCAGAGGAATTATACTCAACAGAATACTGATAATGACTGGTGATTTTTTCTTGAATATGTGTTGAATTGGCAGTGGGATGAGGGTTTAGTTCCATTTCTCACTACAGAAGTCTTGCTGCTGCTGTGCACGTTTGAAGAAGAAAGTGCTTATTCTGCCATTTTATTCAGTTCACGGCATTTAATTTTATAGTTTAAGACAGATTTTGATTACTTTCATTCTGTCCATACCTTCGAATGCTTTAAAATGTTGGACAGCTGTGAAATATAAGTACTATGCAATCTGACTGTACATACATACATATTTTCATAAATACATCTAACAGGGACCTTAGAACCAAGTATGTGATATCATGGGACAAAATCACGACAGGCTGTCTAATTTGTAAAATCTAGATTCAAAGTAAGAAGAGCTGAATTCTATCAATGTTGTCAATACAGAAATTAAAACAAAAATACAGCATTAGTTTACTCATTAAATAATTTAAACATATTTGCAAATTTCTTGACAGGAAAGGTGTGTAATTTACAATATTGAAAACTTGTAGCAACCATTGATTTCTATGCGCTGTACTGGAAGTCACCCGGGACAAGGCTAGCAAGGATGAGCATAGTGATAGGTCCCAAAGGCAACTCCCAAACATCTTCCTTATTTGGAGACTTTGGTAATTGTCTGTTGTATAAAATGCCAGGTGTTAACTCCAGCAGTTCTTCTCCCTCGGCACAGTCCAGTCTGACCAGGTCAGTTATTGTTGAGACACTCTAAATCCACCGAGCAGCAGACATTCCCATTCTGCATGGACAAACAAGCACAGCAGGTCACAAGGAGTAAAGGGCTGGTGGCATGCAGAGAAAGGTGCATCCCTGACATGTCTACCACCTAAAAACACCTGCCCCTAGCATGCAGGGTGTTGGCATTGCTCCCAGCGGCGACTCTTTGAAGAGGCCGATTTAGCCGAATAGCACTAAACTGGTCTGAACTGCCACAGGAACTCGAAATCTGCACGGGGTCCCCATAATAAAATACAGCACAGCAATGGCAACAGGGATGATTGGATTTTTCTCTCATGCAAGGAAGTTAATGGAGAGAATTTTGATGTGATCTACACAGGGAAGCTTTCTGCTTGTCTGAAATTAGCAGACAGTTCAGTTTCTTGGCAGATATGGAGGGGATGGGGGCAACATAAACACCATACAGCTTTGGAATTTAATCCTATGTTAAATATATTTTTCTAACATCCACTGAATTATAAAGCTATCATATGTAATAAAAGAGTACAGCAACCACTGAAAGCCCAAATGAGCATTTTTTTAAACTTTTCTTTTTTTAATCCATCACAAATCTACAAAAAAGACTGGCCAGAAGAAGTAGAAAAACTACCTCCAATAATTTAAAGCCCTGGGGCAATAGTTTGTTCTCCCAGAGTGAACAGAAGAACATTTTACATAACCCAAAAGAATATTTTCATAATTCTGATATTAGCACAGTGGGTCATCACTGCACAAAGCAAGGGAAATAGACTGCACTCCTGCATGAAAGCCATTGGATTAAATACATCTTGATGAGATCAGGGAACAGAAACTGTGACATTCCCTTCCCATCACTATTGTGGGAGTGCCTTTATCTCTGAGCTGCAATGCCTTTTACTTGTGTACTTGCTGGTAAAACTTTTCTATTAGTTAAAAAATATATGTGTTTTTGCCTCAGATCACCAGCTCTGTAATACACATTTCCATGAACATCCACACTAGGTAATTATTGAAATGTTACCCTTGACTCATACTGAGAATGCCTGAAGGGCATGCCAAGAGAATGTTTGAAAATTTCCCTAGGATTTTAACATATCTCTGCTCAACATTTTCAACAAGGATAGAATAGTTTTACTTACACTTTGCCAGACAGAAAACACATGGGTTTAATGTAGGCTATCAGGTCTCATTTACTTCCCCAAGATGTTAATGTGAGCCTCCAAGAGCAGAAAGGGACCCTGATTTTATTCAGGTACATTCCATGATCATTTCACCTGGCCCACTGTACCTTGCACTTGCAGGTTGTACAAGGAGATCCCACCATCGTCCATACAGCGCCACTGAGCCTTGTGATTCCATAGCCATCTGGACAGGTTTTCCTGATGTCATAGGTGATGCTGTCAGCCAGACAGGGGTCACTGACACAGTGAGGACAGCATTCTCCTTCTGAGATGGCTGTGTATTCGCAGTTCAGAGTCGGGCACTGAAGAGGCCAACAATCCACCTCTCCCTCCTATAAATATTGAAGCAAATGTCATTGAACTTGCCATTTATCAATCACCAAGAAATTTTGTACCCTTTTGAATCAAAAAGCATTGTTTTGCCAGAATTGCAATAAATGGCTCATATCTCAGTTTGCTTGATCACACATGTTTGAATACGGAGCTGAAGTTTCCTAAATGTAACTGATTATCATTTGGTTGATTCTTGACTAAATAACAACACTGCCATCATCATAGCAGAGGAACTTGAGTTCTTTGGAGATTTTGAAAGCAGGGTTAAATACTGGGTATTAATATTTTCTATAAACTATAATTTTTGCTGTGATTGCCTTTCACTCTTTCTACTCCTGGTCACATAAACATCTCTGCAAGATCACAGCAAGTGTTTAAATAGAAAATTAACACTACAAATAGATGTAGGTTAGTACATTCGAGAAGCACTGAACATCAATCTAAGTAGCAACAGTCAGTATTGACTTCATTGCCAGCTCCTAAAGGAATTTAACGTTAGAGAAATATCCTTTGTGTTCCACTGACTCATTTTATTGTCTTTTTTAAAATTATTATTTTTATTTGAAAAAACCCTGAAACAGTTTAGTAGACAGAGATGTGAAAAAGACAGAAATACCAGGGCACTTCTGCAGAGTATTTTTCTGTGTGTTTAAATTTAACCTGGAAAGGGCTTCAATACCTTGCACTACAGTACCCTGTAAACACTTCAGATGCCGAGAACATCACACACTGCACAGAACCTTACATACAACACTGATTCAGGGCATCACTGTCTTACAGCTCTGGATGCTATCCCAATCATAAAATTAGGCAAGAAACTGCAAGCCACAACTTCAATACTTACTTTGTGCATTATGAAGAATTACCTCATGACAGTAACTTAGCTTTCAATGTAATTTCCTTCTTGATGCTCAGACACCTCTTGATTAGTAACATATGTTATACAGACAGCTATAAATGGAAAACTGATAATTTTAATGAACTTCATTGATGCACTAATTAGTATATCTATGGGAAATTTAATGATTTAAGGGAATAATTTATAGTGTTTAATGAGAAAGTAAGTGTCCGTTATTTTTATGTTGTTCTAGTAATTTCAGTCTTCTTTATCCTTCTTTATGTGGTCAGTTTTTTCTAAGTTTTACAGTGGCACTGGCACTCCATGTTTCCAGATTTGCAGAATTCAAATAAATAATAACTAACTAACTAACTAAATGGTTTCACTGTCCCTTTTGACAAGACAGGCCCACCAGATGTAATTACAAACTGAAACTTCTCCAACCAACTTCATGACACGCGAAGAAGGTTTGAAAAAGTAATTTAAAGATCAGACAACTTTATAAAACTTCTCAAAAGTAGACTAATGCTAAAATTAATATAGTGTCGAGGTTTCCAAGCTTTTGTCAAGCTTTTCATTTGCTCATTAGACCTACTTATTCAGCAGTAAGACAAAATCTGATGGTGTAGCTTTCAGTTCTCTGGGGCTCTGTAAGTGCTTTATCATCACCCCCAGTCTGAAAAGCAGGTGAAGAAAGAGCCATGAGCCTGCCTCCAGGTCTGTTTTGCTGAAAGTCATAATCCTTATTATTCTTACTCCTATTCAAACTGCTTTACTCATACCAGGCAACGGCACTGCTGGCAGCTGTAGGTCCAGTTGTCCCCGCTGCGGTAGAGCTTGTGCCCAGTTTGGTCGAGGCACTGGCTGGTGACGCGAGTGTCGCACTCCGGGCAGCAGAAGAGGTCAGCGCTGGGATTCCTGCAGTCACAGGCTGTTCTTCGGCAGAAAATCCTCCCGTCCTGTGAGGACACATTGCCCTGATGTCAACCACAAACTGCCAGACAGCAACCCAGGCAAGGGCACAGGGTGTATACATCAAAGGGCACATCTTTGGATTATCAGGAAATACCAATTTCTTAGTGTGTTCCATGCCAATAAGGACTGGATCTTGCTTGTTGTAATACAACAAATATCAATACTATTTCAATTTCTGTCAGTGCATGGATCCAATTCTGTCTGAATCTGAGAACACTCTTTTCCTGTCTCCAGCTAACAGAATTTAAAAGCAGTGTCTCAGTAAAATACAGTGAAGCAATTTCGTATCTCATTGGTTACATCAACAAACTCTTCAGGCCGTTGCCACTCTAATACATATAATATTTATTTAGCACTATTTTGACTGAATGTACCACTGTGAAGAAAATAAGTTGAATAAAGGCAGTCTCTTTACTTAATCAGAGCAAAATATAGCACAATCACAGTAGCACTAATTTATTCTGGCCTCTATGTCTGTCCCACATCTGGATCTACAGTACACCAGCTTAAAGATAAAAGAACTTATCATTGTAATTCAGTGCATGTACTACAGAGGGCCTGGATAAAGCTGTATTCTGCTCTGGATCACAACTAAAGCAACTCCATTCATTTTGTTGCAGTTTTTCCTAGTCTCATCAGAACCTTGCTCTATTATCTGATGTAAGGAAGAAAATTTCATTGCCACCAACTACAGGAACACCTTTCAATGCAAGGGAATTTATTTCCTCTGACCCTTGAAAAAACTTATTTCTAGTAAGAGTGAGTGCAGCCCAGGATGTCTTTTCCACAGGTAGACAAAACAGACAGAAGCACAGCATAGGATCGCAGAATGGTTTGGGCTGATGGGACACTGAAGCTTATCTTATTCTAACCCCCCTGTCATGTGCAGAGACACCTTCCACTAGACCAGGTTGCTCAGCATGTAGCATGGAGGGTGACTGCTTATGATTTTGATGTAGGAACCAGGGTTTGGTTCCTGTTTTAAAGCAAAGCCAGTCTTGTCCACAAAGCAATATGTACAAAAATATCATCAAGGAATCACAGTGCCGTGTCAGTTCAGTGTCACTGCTGCATTTTATCATAGTTTTGACCAGAGTAGAATATTCCTTGTTTTATAAAAATAATTAACATTATTTCTTATGCCTAACAAAGCTGAAGACAACACAGAATCATGATAAAGTAGAAAATATGCCAGGTTAATATGGATCTGAACCGCTTTTGTCAACAGCAGGGCACGTATTACTCTACAAGTTTTGTTCAGTGTTGCACCAAACTAAGGTAAGTATTCTGCACTAGCTGTGGAGGAGGGATAAACAACCTTTATCTCCTTACTCAGCAGTCTGAGTAAATCATAAGGAAGATTGGCAGTAACCCATTTCCGTAGCCATGGGTTCAGCCAGGTCCACCTGCACATCAAAAGCCAGCTTATCCCAGGAACTCTGTCAGGGTGACCACATGACCAGGCATGTGGGGTTGTGCCACGAATTCAGGGAACCTTAACCACGGCAGTCTCTCACCTCTTTTGTGCTGATTAATAATGGCTAACAATAGCCTGTTTTCTTAAATCCAATTCAGTTTCTAAGCTTTCAAGATCAGTTTTCAAAATTCCCCTTTCAGCTGGTGACAGTGCTGGTAATTCTGTGCTTCCCTGAGCATGTTTTGCATTGCCTTTACTCTCAATCTTTCAGAACACTGAAAAAACCTGATGATTTTCCCAGAGAACTTTTGGTATGCATAATACAGTGCTACTCTGTTTCATCTCTAAGCATCTGTGTTTTGTGTACAACCTCATTAGCTCTATACCTTTCAAAACACATTTTTATCCGTATACTGCAGTGACACAAAGCCTCTTAAGCGACACTGTATCACATGCATCTTTGCAGCTCAGCAGTAGCCCTGAGAAATACATAGAAAATTGAGAAATATATATAGAAAACCTTTTCTTCTCTAGGTGAGTAATAACATAAAGCATCTTATTACTACCTCTTCCTTCCCACCTTACTCACTGAATCAGTTCTACATTCTTCGAAAGCATTAGAGGTATGAACATAAAATTGTTCTTATCGAAGGAAAAACTGACACACAAGAGAATCTCTGTTAAGGATGGTTCAGGTTTTCACAGAGCCCCAATGCCAGTTTTGAAAGAAATAAGACCCTGCAAAAACCAAATCACCAAATGGTTCTCACCTTCAGGAACACACAGTAAGTAGTTTGGCAGATCCCCCTGCTCCCAGTGCTGCATGTATCTCCAGGCCTTTCTAATGCAGGGAGGGTTGTCTTAACCAGAAGACAGACTCGAAAGCCCAGACATAGCCAGACTGCACAGCCAGGCTATGCTTTCTTCATGGGAGCACAATAGCTTTCCACTCCAAATTCTACCAGCCTTAAACCTGATGGTCTATTAAATCCACAATAGTTCAGAAAGATACCTATACAAGACATGTCAAATATACTTAAGGAACAATGTTAATTTATAGTTTTCAGAGTTTAAGATTTTGTAAACTTTATCTACATTTAGATGAACAAGAATGGTTTGAAGACATCAGGTCTGGTAAAACACTGAAATAACCTGTGCTTCAATAATGACTATTGCTTCATTACATAAATGAAGAAATATAATTTCCTACATTCCATAGTATCCTACTTCACAAATAGCTTTGAAGTTCATTAAGTAAGGTATTTAATTTCATGTGCACCAGATTATAAATGAAAATATTTTAAAAATGGTAACTACGTATTTCAGCCAACGCACAAAATATATCCACCTGACTTTTGCCAGAATAACTATAACAAAAGAAAATCCAGTTTTACTTCAAAACTGAAATGCTAATTTGTTTCCTGGATAAAACAAGTAGGATCATTGCAAAGTTTGAGTAAGTAGTATAAGGAATGGTTCATTTACATTCTGCTCTTTTCCTCACTGCAAACTGAGCAGGATGCAAAAGATCAAGCGAGGCCAGTTCTCCGTGCAACTGCATGAAAGGAAGAGGTTTGAGAAGTAATCTGGTGTATTGAAAGCTATCATAAAATATATAGAAAATGTAGAAAAATGTTTTTCATTAAACACTGAGTGGAGACTTTAGATTCTGCTTGAGATGTGATAGATAAGGAGCTCTTCCTGTTTTTCCTATTCTATAGACAAGAACTGGCTCTTGAAACAGGCAGCTACTGGAATGAAATTAAATGCAAATGTTAATTCATGGAGGGAAACACTGAAGTGAGGAAGACACATAGTAAGAGTCATAACAACAGTGTTAGGCTCAGTTTAATGTATGTACTAGTTAATCATTTCTGTATTTTCATATCCTAGTAAGAACATTCAACATAAGAAATACATGCAATGAGAAACGGCAAATAAAACAAATTATAAGTTATCTAAAATGTGAATACTAATAGTTATAATTCTGCAAAGACAGACCAGATGTCTTCATATATATTAAACTGCTTATTCTATTGACTGGAAATCCTTTCATAAGCTTGACGGTTCCCCAAGATTGCCATAAAAGCTTGATATATAGTCAGTAAAGTTGTACACTTCAACTTCTCAAAGGAGGAGTTTTAGGGAGCTTGAGGTTACTTGAAGTAAAAAATATAGCAACTAACAAGAACATATTCCCTACTGAGCCCAAACCAGCAGTGTACTTTTTAGGTTCTATTCACTCTGAAGTCTTAATTTTCCCTTCTGCTATACCACTGTAAAATAGAAAGGATGAGGCTTTCAGCTTCTTGCAACTCCAAAACACCTTTCCCTTTGTTCCCCCTCAAACCCTCTCATGCTTCTCTGGCTCCCTAGCACTGAGACATGGAGACTGACAGGCCAATTCCCATGCTCCATCTCCAGCTTTTCACAGAGGCCAAAACCTAATTTTACTTGAACTCATGGGCCTATAGTGCTCTGCTGTGCCTTTGGACAGCTTTATCCACGCTATGAACGAATCAGGTCAAAGTGACCATAAAAGACCAACCACTTCTCAGCGTAGGGTGTTTCTAAAATTCTTCTGATTTCAAAGACAACATTCCTCTGTTAACCAGTGAAAATCAAGAAAGCAGAGCCAACTGTTCTTCTAACTTGGTTACCACTCTCAGAGAAAAAATAATAAAAGGTACTTTCCAGGGGGAAAAGAAAACAAACAAACAAACAACAAAACCCCCCCACCCTGATCTAAATGTTAATTCTTTAAGGTACATCCACTGATACTAAACCTGGCTTCTGCAAACATGCAGAGAGACCTGAACTGCTTACATGGGACAGCTGCCAAGACAGCCAAGCTGGCATGAGAAGGAAAAAGCTAGTCTTCGCCCTTCTTCAATTTGAGGAAATTAAGTGCCTGTTGCTAGGTCTTCTAACCTTTGACTCATGCTCAAGACCTGTCTTCTCACCCACTTAATTCAAATGTATTCCAAGCAAAGGGAAATACAACCAACAGGAAGTGAGCTGACTACAGCGCTGAGAGATACACATTCATATGAAAAAGAAATTAAAATCAGTTTTCAGCATTTCCAGCATTTTGTGCTGGAATCTGCACATTGTGTCAAAGTTTAATGCAAGACCCTCTGAAATGCTCTAGCCTACAGGGTGACATGGCAGAAGCTCAGCAGGGTTAGCCATTATTTAGTTATGTGTGTGGTTGTGCATACTAAGAAAAGAAATGCCTTCCCAGAAGAATATCCCTATCCCAGCTTCAGTGTCCAAAGCAGAGCCTAACTTTTGCCTCAGTGCCTTGGGCTTAGGCTAATATTTTTGCCAACAACAGCAGCACTGCAATATTTGGTTTCTGACATGAGCCCAGAGAACTGAAGGACTCCTGAAACCAAGGCCAGCTGGATCTCACCTTGCAGGAACAAACGGAGCATCTGTCCTCTCTCAGGGTCCACACCTGCCCGTTCCGCTTGAAGCCACCTTCATGGGGACAGTCTCCAGTGCAAGATGGTCCAGATGGACAAAGGCAGTCAAACCCTCCTGCCAGGTTCACACAGGCTGAATCATTCCAACAGGTGTGGATCTTTAAGGCACACTCATCGATATCTGTAAAACAGCAGATTTATAAAACCTTTGGCACATTTTTCATGGAGCAAGATTTATTCTGCATTAAGTAATTACTGCTTCTTCTGCCTTGCTGGTGGATAAGGGTGCATTCCTTTTTATATCTTCCATATTTTACTTGGTAGACTTTAAGCACTGATGGGTTTTAGGTTATTCTTCAGCATTTATTTTAATTTTAATTCCACCAAGAATCCTTAAACTATCTCCATCAGGCTTAATTGTAAATGCTGAGTCTGATGTACCTAGCAGAACCATACATCAGTGACAAACTCGAACCTTCAGATAAGGGTGCATACTTATTTCCCAGTGACTGGAAACTAGAGAGCAGGTGACTTTCTGTCAGCTAGACCACACTCTGTTCTGGGTTTTACATCAAAATAGAAGTGCATTTTTGTTCATAATTTCCTATATTTTCCTAATTTTCCATATTAAAGGGAGTCAGTTGCATCTTTTTCCCATTGCTGGAAGGTATAAGTGAATTGAAAAAAAAAAGGAAATAAAAAGAACTCAGAGGCAGCTGATACACAAAAAAAGTCTTAAAGTTATTCAGTATGATTTAGCAATGACGCAAAGAATAGGTGACAAGAGAAAATCATTATATATCAGAGAAAAACCAATTACAGTATCCCATTAAATTTGCTTTTGGAGGGTAAAATATAATTATGCAATATGAATTTATCTAGGGAGTTCATACAGTGTTCTTCTTCTTCTTGCAATGAACGCTATTAGATTTTTAATTTATATTGTTAAAAATAGGTGTTTCTTTCAGACAATAACTTTGAACTTTTCTTAAACAATATACTGACAAATTGTCCAGATGAAATACCAGTAAACTGGTGGGTCTCCTTTGTTCCAACATGAACAAAGAAAACTGCAATCAACAGTGAAAGAAAGGCTGGAAAAGAAAATCCTTTAGAAGCATGTGACAGTTTCTGTAGTGATAGTTCCAGAATAGATAGTTCCAGAATTAGATGAATTCAGAAATTACAAGGAAAACCAACCATACTTATCATTTGAAATAACCTTATTGCTAGGGTGAAATTTTAACTGTTCAGTATTACACAACAGTACTTTCAACTTCTCTCTAAACCAACAAAGTCAAAAGAATTTACAAAGTTACCCAAAGTCTAATTTAGTTAGGATGTGATGGCTAGTTGCCCTTCTTTTTGGACAAGTGCTATGGGTTCATAAGTCATCACCTCAAAATGTCCTACCATAAAAAGACTAAGAATTCTCTCATTCTGCTGAAGGAAATTCTTTATAATAATCAAATTACTAAATTCAGTCTGATCTGTATAGTACAATTTCTGATTTCAATTCATAAATAGCCAGGAACAAGTGGAAATGTGGTCATGCCCTTAGATTTGATTAAATACAAAAATCAGTCTGCACAACCGAGTCAAACCTCTGGGCTGCCAGAAAATGAGTGTTCCTTGTTGTGCTTATAGATCCAAAGGGAAGCTGGAGGCAATTTCACTGCCTTCACATGGCTTCACTCCTGAGCTAACCTGTGGGCCAGTCCTTTGTCAGAAATGTTCCCAGGGGCCTGGCAGCCTGATTCAGTTGCTCATCACTCAGACTTGCCTAAAAATGGTGCATTGTGCTGTCCTGAAAGTCTTAATTGCCAGAAATCTAGTGCACACCTGAGCCATAACTGAGTACTTGAAATATTCACTACTGGTGATGTTAAAAGTGCAGTACCAAGAGAAATGAGAACTTGTAGATTATTGTTTAACAAGTGCCAGATACTGCAGGAAGTAAAAACCATGAAGACTGACATAAATAGAACTATGAATAAACTGGTATCAAATGAATTATATTCAAATAGCTACTGAAAACCTTAAACATTCTTAAAGATATCCCATTTTCCTTTCAATAGACTTTGACTTGTATTTTTGGTTGAATACAAAGGTATAAATGAAGCATTCACTTTGCCTTTGGTGGTTTCAACAAGCATCATCAGTATGTCTTCCCTACCACACTAAGAGCTCCTTAACTACAATCTGTATGGGATATAGTAGAGTAGCAGTGCAGATTAGAAGGGTAGCTTTCACAGTTCAAAACTAAAAGGATTTCATAGATGAATCTAAAGCCATATTGCCTACAGAGTTGCATTTAATTGCTTTACTTATGACACTGAAATCTAATTCTCTTTCCATGTAATTTAACAGATTTATGGAAAGCCAGATGTTAGCAATTATAGAAACTAACATTATTCATGTTCTCAGTAGTACAGACCTGTTCACACAAAGCCAACTTAAACTCTTATGCATATGCAGAAGGGAAGAACCCCCTATTTACGTACCTCTGCTGCTGGTCCCCATTTAGCACACATAAATAGGATGTCCCCATTAAGAGCAGCCCAAACTGGCAAATGGGAGATTCTTGACAAAGAATCAAGAAAAGCATGAACATAAATTCCTAATTGCCATGCAACTTTTTGGTTTTTTATGCAAATATAGTTTATTATTCTTTTATGGCATTTATTATTTAAAAGTTTTAGTCATTAATCAGATATAAAAGGCTTGGACACTGCATTCATTTTCAGCTGAACTTTTAACAGAACTAATTTTCTGAGAATATCCCTTTAGCAGTTTTTTTGTCATTGATTGCACTTCTTAAAGTCAGAACAAACAGACAGTGTTCCCAGTAACTTTTGTCCCCAGAGGGACAAAAGTTGTAAGCATAACATGTTTTTGTCCCTGTCACTCCTTCAGCCTTAAACCAGATTGGGGGGATGGGGAAGGAAAAATCCCCAGCCAAATGCTCCCACATTGTCAGCTCTCTGTTAGGTACAGAAAATATTTCATTTTAATGGAGATCAAATGGCCATATTAGTGTGATATCAGCATGTAGATGGCTATGCAAAGCATGAAAGAAAATACTTGTATTTAGTGTGAAATTTCTCTTAACAACTGGAATCAATGTGTCAGCTTAGGTGTTGAACAATTAGCCAATTGTCCAAAACAATAATTTAGTGAATGTGAAAACTAAGACATGAGTTTTGCATTTAGCTTATTTTTGTAATATTCAGATCCTTGCTTAGCTTAAATTCCCCACAACCCCTCAGGTTTCATTTGCTTTCCCACAACTGTTCTCAGTAGATGCAGGCCCAAAATGGCAACATTTAGAGATGGGCAAGGCAAAACTGCACACAAATCTCATTTCCCATTATAACAAAACAAAGTAGGAAGGAAATAAAATACTAATTTGTAAATCAAGTAACTTTGAAGAACACTCAAAATAGCAAGGAGACTCTATTCTTTCCCTATATATAAAGGACAAGAACAAAATGTCTGTCTTTACGTTTGGAGGGTTTAGCTCCTTCATGTATCCTGTCAATCTATGGAAATAATCTGTTTTTCATACTTGAAATAGGATTTTGCAATTTTATTCATTATACTGAGATTCTCTGTGCCAAAAGCTACTAATTAACCCAAATAAAAGTGACAGAGCTTTCCTTCCCCTCTCCAGACTGTCCCTTTTCAAGAAGTGAGGATATATTTGAAACACCTATACTGAGTAGAGGCTTACTCGTACTGCAAAGCCTTATGCAATTTTCTGTCAGCAACGTCCAGCCAGCAGCAAAGGGATTGCTGCCAAGACATGCCAACCATCACACAACTCATCAAGATCTTTACTCTTCAAACACTCCAGTCAGTGCTTCTATAAACAAATGCACAGCCATAAGTACCTGACCATACACATTTTAGCAACCAGTCACATTTTGTGGATGAAAAAAGAAAGAAAACAAACCACTCAAGACGTCCTCATTTCCAATATACTCTCAAAGTACATGGATAGCTCAGTAATGTGGGAAGACAAGAAAACAGGATCAAAATGGAAGCAAATAATCCCCTGAGATGCAATTTCCTTCTCCATCCTTTTTGGCTGTAATGACAAGTAATTTGCCTCAGATATTATGAGAGGTCCCACAGCCACTGCATTTGAATTGGGTAGAAGACAAGCATGACTGTACATATCAACACAAGTTCATTAACTTGGTTTCACTGAAATTTTAAATCAATCCCTAGCTACTTCATTTCTTAGTTTTCAAGGCTATTCAGGTTTTAATTGTAAGACTTTTCCATAGCACCTGAATAAATATGTGCAAGCCAGCCATGCAGTGTGGTGCTCTGTGTTATCATGATAAGCTGTTGCAGAAGAAATAATCCTACTAATGTGCTAATTTTAACTGTTATGGTACATTAAACCATTATAGTATATTGTTAAAGTGAAAAATGTATGTTGGGATCCCAAACCAATGTATGTACAAGTTAACTAAACACTGTTTTGACAAATCATTTTTCACAGGCAACTTGTCACAATGCTTTTTGCCTTCTTTCTAAATCAAAGTTATTTGGAGTTGTCTTTGAAAAAATACCACCAAACAGATTCTTTTTTAGCTAGAAAAATACTTTATGGTAACACTTTTATTCTAGAGATGTAATGGCCTGTTTAAGAACAATGCATAGCAAATTAGATTCTGAGCATAGAATTTACTAAAGCTTTCTAAAAATACAGAAATTACTGAACACCATTACCTTGAAGACACGTAACACAACTTTCTGTCAGAATACAAAAATTAGAATTTACTAATGGAAAGCAAGTTAGATACCTTTACTTTACAGGATAAAATCCACTGACACCAACTCTGATACTGTGAGCTTTAAGAAATTCTATGAGCAGAACAGAAGAAAGTTGTAAAACAGCAGGTTCTGGTTGGTCTTGGATACTCTGTGCCATACTCAATCCTTTCTGCCTACACACCATTTCTCTATTAACAGACAGGAAAGCAATTCTCAGGCAGATAGGAAGATTTTCAAATAATAGGTCTACCTTTCTGTGTGACACAAAACAAAACCTAACCTCCTTTGCTTTTACTTTCTAATCTAGGTAAGAGACACCACTGCAGCATACCATGGAATATATGAAAGCTTCAGGAACTGATTTAAAGCCTATTCAGATTTGACCCTCAAGCACTGCTGCGCCCAACTTTTGTGGGAGACTAATACCTGTGGAGTTTTCTTTAATGAGCTCTTGAGTCCGACCTTTATCCAGCTCTCATTTCCCCAAATCAGTAACTCTAGTCCTGCAGGGAAGTCTAGCTACACTACCTTTCAGGCTGAAATAAATGGTGAATCCTATGGGGATTTGGTGGGAGGTAGCTTCCCTACAAAATTTGTAGTGGTTCTTAAAGAAAAAAAATAAACAAAACCTGACATGCACAGCTGCCTTGGTTGTTGTTCCTTCTCGTCATGCAAGTCCTAGTGTAGGCACCCAGAAGCACATCTTTATGAAAAAAAAGTATCAGTAAATCTGCACTCCAGGGTCTGAACAGCGCTCTACAGACTGGAAGCGTCTCACTTAGAGATGGAGATTCAAAAGTCCAATTTGCTTTGCTTTTTAATTTTTTTTATCAGTAGATAGTCACAAATACTGTATCACATGACAGCCTATCGTTCTCTGTGATGTATTATTGTTTCTTTATCTCAGATTGCAGCAAAGCCCCTATTACAAAATTAAAAAACACCCAACCAACTAAACAACACAGCAGCTGTAGCCTACAGGTTTTAATTGCCAAGCAAACTTTGGTAGCAACTTTGTACAGCAATTGTCTTTTGTCTGCAAGCAGTATTCTTAATAACACACTCTGAAAGACCAGGGCCTCATAAAAACACTACTGTGGGAAATCAAATTACATTCTCTTAATTTGAGCCTGCTCACCATCACTATATGAAGCTGACATCCTTGATAAAAGCTGTCTTAAGTTGATATTTTGAGCAATAAAAGAATTTTTCCAATCTTGAGGGGGCCTGGCTAAGCCACATATCCTTATTACCCAAGCTCTGGTGCAGCATTATGACCTCCCCAGCCACATCTAATGATTTACACAATTGTCCCTCGCCAGGTGAAAAACTTCACTGTTTTCTTTTTGTCAATGAGAATATAGCTTTTAAAAGCACTGAGGTATCACAACATTTCCCAAATAGATGCTATTTTTCTTCATGTTTTGCAAGCATTGCAGAGACAGTGCAAGCAATGACTCAGGTCCATAACACCTACATAAAAATGGAGGAGAATATTGTTATTATTTTGTAGGGAAGGGTTTAATCTTATTTCACTTATGTTTTTAGCTTATTTATTGTTCTCCAGGTTTGTCCTTCAGGAAGGAAGAAGAAATGTTTCAAAACACACTGAAAGGCAATGGCTCATACCCACCTCATGTATACAAATTCAATATACAATACACCAGGAAGAAATACTGTTGCTAAGCAGATGAACTCTCTTTTATCTGAAATAGACTGAAAGACACTGGTTCTGACTCTAAATGCTCCACCTTGCAAACAAGCTCTGCAATAATGTGACGTATTAGCTAGAATGTGAGTGCTCTCTCTCTGTTGCTTTAACCAATTCTTAGTTGCATTTTAAAATAAACGTCGTGGTTTGAAATTTGTCAATATGGATTAGCAGAAGCTTACAATTAAGTTTTAATTATTTTATTTCATTATACTGGTGAAGCAAACTGGTTTATTTCTCTTCCTCACTGGTATCCTGCAGCAGATGGTTCAGAGAAGCTATTTCATTAAAATAACCCCACTAATTTCACACTCTGTTTACAACTTGCATATGGCAAAATGAGCACCTCACCTCACAAACTTCCAGCATGCTGTGCAGGTCAAAATGAGGGCAGTGTTTCATGAAATCTTATCCCTCCAGTCTCCACCAGAACACAGAATATTTGGGGCTGCTTTTTGCAGCACCCAACCCTTCAACAGTGATTCAATGCAAGCAGTACTGACCTTTCCAGCAGCTGAGCCTACCTGTGGGTCATCCACAGTCTTGCCTATGTGTCTGTCTTCTCCTGACATCAGCTTGGCTCTTGATCTTCTGCTTCCCAAATCAGCTACAGAAGGTGGGGAGGGATGGGGCTCCCCATGTAAGTGGTACAAGTAAGCACCAGAAATGGCAAAAATGCCTCTTATCCCCAGTTGCCTGAGGGCTTTTTGAAGGTTATGTCATGTTGCTTTGACTTCTCACAGAGAAGGTACTTTCAACATTACTCCATTCATCACTCATTTTACAACATTCAAATAAACCAGAGGAGAACTCTTAACATTTGAGAATTAGTTTAGAAATACATGCCTTTCATCTGTTTTACCCACGGAAACATGAAAGGCTGTAAAATTTGCCATTTTTTACACAGCCACCCTCTGAAGAAGTTCACTGCTGTGATTTTATTGAGCTTCCCATCGGCTTAGGACAATGTGTAAAAAGCTACCCTAGTTGGACAATCTACAAAATACTGTTTTGAAAATCATTGTCATTCGTCTGCATTTTTAAATTATGACACTACCTTATCCCAAGGACTTCTAATAGCCAAAATTCATAAAAGATGGGACTCTTTGTTACAAGTAAATTTATTTTTCTTGCAAATTGTTATTTTAATTTTTAATTTAATTATAGACTTTAAATCATAGAAAACACCCTCTGAAGATATGGCCATGATAAATGAAATTTACAGCATCAAAAAAATCCCCAAAACAAACAAACAAAATCCCCACGCAAACAAATAAAAACACGGAAAAAAACACCACAAAGGAGGAGAAGAGCTTTTATAGAAAAGTCATATAACTGCTTAGAGATGAAGTAACTGAAATTCCAAGCAAAGGACATAAAACAATGAGTCAGTTGATCTGTATCTCTGCAGAAGTTAAAACGGGATCCCTTCTGAACAATTTTAAACTCACCTGATAAATTATGTCTAAGGCAAGTAACTGAAAAGGTGGAAAAACTGTAAGGCAAGGGTAAGGCAGAGTTACATGGTTTTATTGCTGCTTACTTGCTGTAGTGGCACCCAGAGTCCTACAGCCAGTCAAGGGCATACAGATTGCAGGAGCCAGCATTAACTCCTCCTGAAGCCTCATCCTTTGTCCTCCCATAAAAACAACTGATAACTCCTTTGCACCCATTAAAAATCCCTCTCTGTTCATGCTCTTGGACCTTATTCTGCAAATATGGTGCATAGAGAATTTGATATTATATGTGTAATTCTAAAAATTAAATTATGAAGATGCTGAAAAATGGAGAACAAGCAAACCAAAGCAATACAGACATACCACAGATACGTTCTTCTATCACTCTATTGAAATTTGGAACTGGAAAACCACCTCTTCCCCTTTTGTGGCCAGTTATGCTCCCCAGCAAGCCCACTTTCACTTCAGGTTTCACAGCCACTTGCTCTGATAAATGGAGCAGTGCAGTAGGTCCCGTTTGGATCTCCCTCCTGCCAGAACCACTCAGAATCCCCTGGGCCCAGGGGTGCCGACAGACAAGGACATGCTCGGAGCACCCCTGTCCTGCCTCAAACACAGCCACTGCTCAGGACAGCAGCTCTACAGTCACTTGGGAACACCATGCACAAGGAGGGAAAAAAAGGCTCTGCTGATCATTGCTTACCAACACAGGACTCCCCGGAAGGAGAATAGCTTCCATTGTCATGGAAACCGCTTCTGCACTCACAGTGGTACCACCCTGGGAGGTTAACACAGCGTGAATGGTTGTGACACTCAATGATCCCCTCTGCACACTCATCAATATCTGCCTCAGAGAAAAACACAAGCCAGCCAGGAAATTAATTTCTTTTGACACCAATACTATAGGTTTGTTTTTTTTTTTAAATCTTATTGGTTTGGAGTTTTTTAAAGATGTTCTTTAACAGATGGATCAAGGTTTATTACGATTCCAAACAACAGACATTTAAAGCATGACTCACATAACAACAATAAAAAATAACAATAATACATCATGTAATCTGCTACAGACAAGACATTCTTTTACATCATGATTTGTTGAAAATGCAAAGCACACATGTAGATTTTTTGTTCCTTGTTTGGTTTTTCGTTTGTGTTGGGGATTTTTGTCTGCTTTTTAAACTCAGAAATTACATTTGTCAGTGCATTTAAAGTGTTGCAGAACAGGTTGTCCACTGAAAAGGCAGTTTCAGCAATATTCCTGCTTTATGAACTGCATGTGCCAGGACACCTTGGAAAGAAAAAGCATTTTCTTTAGGATTTGTGTTTCCAGCATTCAGCTGCGATATTGGCAGCTATCTGAAACTGAAGGTGCTCAGAACACTTCACAAACACTGCTTAGTCTCTTTTGTTTATATGATCCAAATAAATACCTAGTACAAGTGTAACAGCGTGTGAGAAACAGAAAAAGCAGTCCACGTTTCAGCTGCAATAAAACATTTAGCTGGAAAAGAGTGAGGCAAATGACAGCAAGTCTGTAGCAATGGAAAGATACAGCATGATGAACACCCTGCTGAGTTTCAATAAATGTGCTGGTTTTAGAAAGAGGTTTCTCAAATTTCTGTAACACGTTTAACAGAGACCTTGTAATTGCCAGTAACCCTGGCTAATCATGGCTGGCACCTGGCTGCTTCTCCCCTTTGAGCATTTTTCACCACATTTTGCAGGGATGTAATTAAAATTAGCAAATTAATTATATGTTAACTTTGTGGTAATTTAAGAAACCATTATATTTTCATTCCTCCATTCAACTCAAGCTTTTTTTTTTTTGTTTTTTAATTTTGGACAGTTTTCAGCTGGGCAACTTATCAATTAACAGGAGACTCAAATTATTCCCAAATAATTCCCACGTTCACCCACTGAGATTTTTTTTCTTGGCATGCTTAAAATGTGCATAAAATTGTNACCATTATATTTTCATTCCTCCATTCAACTCAAGCTTTTTTTTTTTTATTTTTTAATTTTGGACAGTTTTCAGCTGGGCAACTTATCAATTAACAGGAGACTCAAATTATTCCCAAATAATTCCCACGTTCACCCACTGAGATTTTTTTTCTTGGCATGCTTAAAATGTGCATAAAATTGTGCACACCAATCAAAAAAAATTTGGAGAAAATAGGTTTGGAAACTACATATAGCTTTGCAAGAATCAAAGGACAAATGCCTTAAGATCCTGATGCAAGACTGAGTTAGGGTGATTAACTAACCACAGATTAGCTTCTAAGTCAATTTCCAAAGTACATACACCAATCTGGTTTTATGGACTATACTGGAGTCATGTTGATGTACCTGGAAATCAATTTGAATGAAGTATCCTTCAACACAATCCCATTTTCTTGCATCTTACGAGCAATATCACAGAGTTCAATTTTTCCTCGTTTTAGTAACAATATTTATTCTTGTTAAAATATGGCTGAGAAACCGAAAAAATGCCATTTTCCAAGATTTGTGTTCACCCTCACCCAAGCATGAACCAAGTTATCTTCATAACAGGATCATAAACACTATTTATTTCTAGCTTTATACACCTCCCATCTAACAACAAAGTCGAATTTTAAATGCTTTAAGATCTGTCACTACTGCCACCTTTCCTGTACTTTGTACTTTGTGGAAGCTAATTTTAGTGTTAAAACACTGCAAGAATCTAGCTGTCCATCACTGGTGAGTGCTGCTTGCAAACTCAGACACTTCCAATTCATAACAGCAAATGGAATTTATAACCATGGTCTTTTCACATGTCATGGCTGATGAAACAAGTTTAATCCTATTTGGAGAGTGAATGACTTTGCTACTGCAGGTCAATTGCAAATGAATCCTTCTTCTTATTTTCCTTTCTTTCCCAGTGTTGGATTGAAGAACATTCCTATTTAAAGATTGCTTCCTTGTGTCAGTCCTGTACTGGACTTCTATCTGTTCAATTTTACATTTTTAATTTACAAAATTAAGAGAGTGTTCCTAAAGTTCATTTCTAAACTTAAGCCTTTTCAAAAGTATATCATTTAGGCTCATGGCAAACTAGCACGTTACTTTTCATTCCCCTGGCCTGTCTGCCAGGGGACCAAAACTAAGCAGCACTTTACTCAATGGAAGAAGAGCAGTTAGGTTATGTCTCTACATTATGTCAAAAAGTAAAATAATACATAGAACTCCTTCAAGACTAGATGACTTTACTGTGGCAGTACCATACCTGTTACAGCTTTTGTTCCCTTGATGTGTAGGGAGACACTAACCAATTTCTTCAACCAGCAGAGCTAGGAAAAAAATACTTGCTTTCAGTTTTACAGGTTCTTCCTTTACTTCCTCGATCTCCTTAAAGCAGCGGAGCTACACCAGCATTCTCCTACGCATGCTGGAGGCAGTGGGCAAAGGACAAGAGAAGCTATGGGGGCTGTTTTGGGAAAATCTGCCATGACAGACACCACTGGTGCAAAAGCAACTATTAGTAAAAACCTCTTCAAGCTCTAGTTCCTACCACCAGCCCTCCTCTTCAGGTTAAACTCAGCACTCCTCCTTGTGCCCAGCCTTCTCCTGCATGCAGGTGCTGGATACACGCTGGGAGGATGGTGCAGAAAGGACAATGGGGAAGCAACTCTCCCTCTGCTTCCTTTGGCAGCACATCATAAGCAGCACCATGTCAGATGATATGCATGAAAAGCAATACAAACAAGGAAAACTCTTAACAGCATCTCCATTTATCTGACATATTATTGTTTCTTGAAATGGTGCACATAAACACTAAAAGGGTTAGAAACACCATGATGAGCTCCATAAGCTTCTCCTATGATCCTACGTGTTGTTTTTAATGTGTATAAACATAGGTCTGCAGGAAAAGGAAAACACTGTGTATGTTTTAGAAATTCAGACTTAGGATGCTCAGAATATCAAGAGGGAAAAGCAAAAAACAGCTTTATAACACGGTGTGTCATATACCATGACATTATTTAGTTCATTTAATAGACCATTTCCAGCTGGACATCCTATGTCTTTTCAAAACAATTTTTTGAGGATTTTTCTGCACAGAAAAATGTTGCTATACATAAGAGCCAGTTCAGAGAATCATAATCCATTCACTTCTCTTCATCTTTGCTTTTCCATTTTTAGATTCTAGCACCATATTTGCGTACTTGCCTCAGGATAAAAGTCTTTATATCCAAGTCTGGTTTGGGGTTTTGAGTTACATACACACTATTTTTGTGTGTTTTGTGTGTGCAGATGCTTACCAGAATGCACTATACGTACTTGCTTCTCAAAGTTATGTTAAACTGAAATGAAAGTGTACAATTCTAGCCTGTGAGTGAAAAACAGTGTAGAAATTCTAATCTTCTTCAAAGGAGCACATTACAACCTGATCAGAAATTCTATCACTTCACACAGGCCAGAAGAAACCACTGGTGGGCATTTTTTGGCTGTGTTCCCATGCTGTAGGTGCTGCCTGCGCTCGGAGCTCCTGGCATCAGGATGGGCAGTTTTGTATGGGCTTTCTGCACATCCGTGTTAATATCTAGAGAGTCTAAAGCTGAGTGCTTGTGAGAAACTGCCAGATTAATGTTTCCTCGGGAACTGAAAATTTTCATAATCCTAATTTTCCTCTGCAGTCTCTGGCTAAATATCTGCACTACCTTTGCATTAGGGGGAGTATTTTTCATTTCTTGCTCTAATACAACATAAGACATAGCTGCTCTTACCACCATGACACTATTTTTGTAGGCTTTTTTTCA
The DNA here is from genome assembly GCA_013398075.1 of Notiomystis cincta. Lineage (NCBI taxonomy): Eukaryota > Metazoa > Chordata > Aves > Passeriformes > Notiomystidae > Notiomystis > Notiomystis cincta. The sequence continues at coordinate 4,580 of VZRX01004068.1, read as the reverse complement.
TTTAAGCCTTGTTATAACATCCATGTAAAAGGAGATCTTGTACAAACCATCCTGTTGCCTACTTTTACCCCATTCAGTCATTTAACTGCCATTAGTAGAGGACTGTTAATGGATCTGGCAATGCTCCACTAGAGTGGCTTTGCAAATACTCAAAAATGGCACATTTTTGTATTGAAAAATAAAGGCATCAGTTGGTTTTGTATAAGCAATTGCAGGATATTAATCCTGTCCTTTACGGACAGGTCCGTAATTTTTACTTTTAGCATCCAGGCTTCTTGCATTATTCATAGAGATATTTATGCAGACTAGTTAAATAGGATAATTTATCTCAAAATAAAACAGAATGGTTTCAGAACCATGTGAAAAAGTAAAAATTAAAATAATTCAATCTTTTCTAATGCCCCATCACATTTAAGTCACTGTGTGATAATACTAAAAGGAAAACTGTTCAGTGTCATGTAACAGCTAGCAATCTACAGTTTCAATGAGACAGAAGAGTTTTATTGTAGAAGTGTCTATTCATCAAACCATTATTGTACTCTTTTTCATGCAAAAAATATACATTCCTTATCTTTGTTTTCCGTTGACGAGGAGACTTATAAGTAGGAAAAGTGTGTACTAACAAGAAAGGATCACACAGGTCTCAAGCTTCCTGAATTAAAATTGTACCTTGAAAGCTGACACCATTGCTTCCAAAGCACTACAGCTTTGTTTTCCACATTACACTATTTTTCTTCAACATAAAAACACCAGAAAAATGTACCAAGCCAACTGAGGCACTAGTTATATTTAAAATACAGCCTCTTCTCATCACCTTCTCCAGCCTAAGCCTCACTTCCAGAAGACAGAGATAACAAGAAAGGGATGGCATTGACAGCACTATGCAAACAGTGTCTCTGCTGCAAAGGATTCATTCGACTATTTCAAACAAACCCTGAAAGCAAAGACAACTACTTTGTATGAGAGCAGATGAAAAAATCTCTTTCTCTCTAAAAAACTCTAGCAAACCCTCCCATCTGCCTACCCCTACTGTTTTACATGAATTTATATAAAGGCTGAATTTTATCCTTTATTATTAACCTTTATATTTTTTATATTATTAAATCTCTATATTAACTTTGACAGTTCACTACAAGAGGGGCCTGCCTGTATTTTTGAACATACGCAATACAAAGCAGAAATACAGCGCCAGCAGCCACCCTTAAAGTCTGCTAAATTTTCCCAGGGCAAAGTAGGAGAGGCTAAACACTCTGACCTCGCCACAGGTTTGCAACCCAGTGTGCCTGGAATACCAAGGATACAGCTGGCACTGCAATTTAGTTGTTAAACAAATGGTAACTTAGAGAACACAGATAACTCTGTAATTAAGTAACATTTGAATAATGACTGGTGGCTGTTGCTCAGCCTCATGGGGCCACTTCATTCCTAAGACAACAGAGATACTTAAAACCAGAAAGGACAGGAAAGTCTGAGATCTATCAGCATTTTTAATCATCAGTTTTTTGTTTTACAGCTTTAAGTATCTCAAGTGATAAAGATTGCCCTCACCTCTGCCAGAAGCCAGAGGCAAGCTTTGGAATAACTGCTTAGGAAATTTTTCCTTGACATTTAGCCTCCTTTTTAATTATGTTCATTTTAACTCATCAGGAGATTTTGGGCAAACAATCAACACCAAACAACCTATTCCTCTCTCTTCAGTAGTCATGGCTGTTTTCACAGACTGATTTTAATTGCTTTATATTTATATTGGCCTTTGCAGTTCCTTCTCGAGCAGGAATAGTTTAGCCTATATAAAGGGTCTATTTTCCTATTTTGAGGACACAGCAGTAAACCATAAAGCTTTAAATTTGTTAAGATTGTAAATAAAAATCACATTCATGAATAATCAAACCCACGCAAACAGTTTAATAGTACTAAATTGCTTTCAGGGATGATATGTGTGTCCACCACCCATTATAATTAAAGAACAGCTGTAATATGCTTTATTGTGTAATTTTGGACTGGTATAAAGATTTTTAATCATTTGGAACTCATGTGCAAATTTAGAATGATGAGTTCACCAAGAATAAATGAAATTAAACCGATATGTGAATAATAAAACAGACTAGTTGTATCAGCATTTTTTAAGATTAACTCTTTAAATATGTAACATCTAATTTATTGAAATTCATTTTAGTATTTTATATCTTTATACACAGCACAAGATGATGTCTTTAGGATTTTACTGCATGTCTCTCTCATACCCTCATATTCATTGATTTCCATGCTAAATATGCGGCACACTTGGAGTATGCAACTGAAAGGTCCTGGATCATTCAAATAAATCTCACTTCACAAGACTGGAGTTGAAAGAATTTTTTCTTCTCATATTTAAAGACTAGTGAGTGATGTGGGACATAAAAATAAGAGCCAGATTATTCAGTAGAAAGCCTGGTAGGGTAAAGAACTATTTCATATTTAGTATTCCATTTGAGTTTTCATTGCAAACAGGATTTTAATTATCACCCCACAAGCCAGAAACAAACAGGCTGTCTTCACAATTAATAGGTTAAGTTTCAAACTGAGGCAGAGACTTACTGTTAAATTTGAGGCCTATGTTCAGTATGTCTCTCAAACTACATCATCCTGAAAACAGCAGGGCTACTAGCCCAGTATTTAATATATTCCAGCTCTTGGAACAATAGCATGATGTAGCTGGTTTGAAGATGGATGTGGGGGACACACAGGTGAAAAGATCCTGTTTGCCAGCTCTGGTCATTACTGAACTAATCGACTTCAGGACTGAACTTCAGGACAGAAGTTTAGCTCGTTGCCTACTAACACCTTGCACCTGCTGGTGGTATCCTACGTTCTCCAGGAATGTCCTTTCTTACTCTTTCTGACATAATGTTGTTTCTAAACATACCAGAGCACTTTGTCAGGACCTCAAATTTAGTATTCTTCTACCTATTTAGGAACAGTGTGTAGGCTCCATTCTATGGTTACCCATGTAAATCATTCTGGTAGTATTTCTGCAGAGAAAGAAACTGAACTGCAGACCACTAGGAAATCACAGACCAGGAAATCATAAACCATAAATTATGATTCAATTTACATAATATATATTAATATGTATTTGGTAGAGAGATACAATGTGCAATTAACAGGTGAGATAAATAAGGCAGAGAGAGATACAAAAAAGAACTTTACAAAGTTGTCCAAAGCCAAACTGTGAGAAACTTCTCATTTTGTAATTCAAGTCCACTGTCCTGCCATTTAGGTCACCATTCTCTAGTCCCTATAAAAATGTTCTCAAGCAGCCATGTAGAGGAAAGGCCAACCTTCACTATCCTCATGATTTATGAACGTGGGCTTTATTTTTTAAAAACATTCAGTATCTTCATCTACCATTGCTATTTCAATTAAATTTTGATATTGGGGCTATATCTGCATATATTATACGTAAGCAACTATTCAGAGTATCAGGTATGCATACTAGAACAAAATTAAAACCAAGATCAATAGAGGTTTGTTGTGTCAATGGACTTTAATCAATGGAGCCCTCAGCACAGAGGTACTTTTCTACACAGCCAGGATTATGCAGATTTTTAAAAAGAAAGTTCAAACCCATTTCTAAAGCAAATTATTTTCATACACACAGCTGCTTTAAGCCTATTGAAAGCATATCTGCTGTAAATTCAGATTCATTGAATTTACAATGACTGGTAAAACCATACCGAAATGTACTACACATTGCACAATTACATTTCAGAAAATCTGCATGGCAAAATACATTAAGTAGCTCATAAAAAGACTCATATATCAATGAGAATAAAAAGTACTTTTGGCAAGTGATTTTGGCATCCTGCCATTAAAGAGTTGTACATTATTTGCCAAGATCACAAAATTTAAGAAGAATCACCTAAAGGGGATAGATGTTAAGATGAAATAGCTGATGGGTGCCAACCAGCTAGAACGCAGCTTGGCACAGAAGGAGCTGGGGGTCTTGGTGGACACCAAGTTGAACATGAACTAGAAAGATGACTCTGCTGTGAAGAAGGTGGATGGTGACTACTTCAGCTGTATTAAAGTATTGCCAGCAGGGTGAGGAAGGTGATCCTTCCTGAAGCTCAGTGCTGGTGAGGCCACACCTCAAGCGCTGGACCCAGTTCTGACCTCCCCAGCACAAGAGAGAGCTGGAACAGCTGGGGAGAGATCAGCCATGGGCCTGGAGCATCTCTCATAAGAGGAAAGGCTGAGAGAGCTGGGCCTGTTTAGCCTGGAGAGGTAAAGGCTCAGAGGGGATCCTACAGACACATAAACACCCAGAGGGAAAGTGCAAAGAGGATGGAGCCAGGCTCTTCTCAGCGATGCCCAGTGACTGGACCAGGGCCCTTGGGCACAAAGAGAAACACAGCAGGGCCCATCTGAACACAAGGAAACTCTTTCAGTGGGAGGCTGACCAGGGAAGCTGTGGGGTCTCCATCCTTGGAGATACTCAAAAGCCATCTGGACATGCTCCTGGGCAACTGGCTCCAGGTGGCTGTAACTGAGCAGTGGGGTTGGACAAGGCAACTCCCACAGGTCCCTTCCAACCTCAG
>VZRX01004061.1:8914-23928 GCA_013398075.1 Notiomystis cincta | reverse complement strand
GATCCTTGTGGGTCCCTCCCAAGTCAGGACACTCCAGGATTCCATGGACTGTCCATGTTCTCCGCATACCTCAGCACCACAGGCTCAGTCTGGCTCGGGGAGCTCACGCTGGGCACGGGCGGTTGGGCAGCGCTTGGCGTCTGTTCGTCCGCAGCAGGAGCCGGGCAGGGGGCCAGGGAGTCTTTGCTTTCCTGCACACAGAGCACAAGTTGCACAATACAGAAGGATGCTCAAACTGCTCCACAAATACGGCACTGCAAGACTTCTCAGAAGTGGGGTAGTCCCAAAGGCTGCTCAAGTCCTGATGGTAGGAATTTTACTTCTTTTGGACCATCACCTCTCAAGCAACACCTCTTTATATGGGCAAAAAAGTAGAGGGTAAAAGCAGAACTAAGGCTGGATCACCTAGAGGAGTATCAGTGCTTAGTCCCACCAGCTCAAAGAATGAGTTAATCTGGAAAGATCCCTTGCCCACACTCCACCAAACTCTTCCTACTCCAACAGCCAACATTCCTCCCCGGCCTGCTTTACTCTTAAACATCACTGAGTTTACACCACCATAACTGAGGCACGAGCCCCAGCTCCATTCCTACAAAAAACCCGGGAAAATGCACTGTTCTGTGAACAAACCAGTGTGAAATCTGGGACTGAAGCACTGGAATACGTGGCTCTAACAAACCAACCCTGTAACAGGGAGAAGGGAGTCTCAGCACCCGGATAACTCCCGAGTGTGTGACAGACACAAGACCAGGCACCTTCTCTTTGCAGACTCCTTTAACGATGTCCGACATCCTGCTCTCCAGCACAGGCTCTCCCAGAACTTTTGCTGTGCTGCCAGGCAAAGGTGGGAAATTGGATGCAAGCAAGTCAAACTTTGGTGTCTGAGTCTTTGTTTCTGCTGAAGGCTGAGGTCTCTGGAGGGGGAAAACACAAGTTACGAGAGTCGTAACACCGAGCAGTAAAAGCCCTGAGCAAGTGTCAGGAACTTCCTAGGAAAACTGTAAACCCCCAGTGTAATCTGAGGATTTAAGCTCTCTGCCATTCCCTCAGTAACTGGAAAGCCAACATTCTGCATTTTGGGTGATTCCCTGCAAAAAAGGGAAGCAGAACTTACTGAAACCCGGTCGTCCTCCCGTCTCCTCCGACCTCTGAACACGTTCCTCCTTTAAAGACAAGAACACCAGTCAGGGCATCCTCCCAGCTGCAGTGGGCACTGCTCTGCATGGGGGGATCCACAGCTGCCTGCTGAGCCTTCCCCACACATGGCTCTGGGATGTTCTCCCTCTCCAGGAGGGGTCAAAGTTCCAACTTTGGAAGAAGTTGGAACAGAGTCAATATGAGAACAAACTTCTCTTTCTCAGTACCCTGGATGAGCATCTGACCAAGCAAAAGGACAATTATTTTATAGTAATTAACTTATTAGTCTGATTTCTCACTGATCTACCTTTTCAAGTCTAAACCCTGAATTAAAAGAGATAAAACCAATTAATCTTAAAATAGTGAGGAGCATCAAACTCCCAACTGAGTTATTATTTACAGCAATACAGATGCCAACTTTACTTCAGCATCTGTTTTAATTCTGGGGAACAATTAGTTACTTTAAAATAAAGACACCTCACTGTCTTACTGTCAACTGTTTGTCAGACTAACTACCAGCTGCAGAGTGAAGCTGGAACCATCCCTGCTCCCAGGTCAGCTCACACAAGCCCAGTCCCAGCTGCTGTATGACAGCAAACAGGAGACACAGCCCTTTACCTGCCCCTGCCGACGCCGAAATCGCCGTTCTGCTCCAGCTGTGCCGTGGGAGAATCCTTTTGGGAATACCCTTGGTCTTGGTGCCCAGTTAATGAGCTGCTGTGGCGCTCCATAACGAAATTCCTTGAGCTGGTCCTGCTCAGGTCCCCCATGGGCAGGGCCCCGGCTCCGGGCGGCCCCTCCGGGTGCTCCGAGCTGCTGGATGAGCGGAAATGGGGCTTCACCCTGCACACACCGAGAGGGAGCTGTGGGACCCCCCTGTGCTGAGGGGCCACCCCACAGCCACCACCAACTGCAGCTGATTTGCAGCTGACAAGAAAAGCAGGAGGTCAGCAAGCACCAGAACTCGTTTCCTATGTACAATTGTAAGGACAAAGAGATTTGTCTTCCCAACCTCCACTGATTCTCTCTGCTATGGTTTACTTGCAGCCTCCACTGAAGTGTTGGCAAATGCAGGAAACATCGAGATTGCTGCCCAAAAGATACCCAGGAGGGGAAAAAAAACCCCAAACCTTAAACAACTCCCAACAAAATCCCCAAACCCAGGGGTCGCAGAAGAGCCAGAGGAACCCACGGAGGAATTTTTCCTTTGTCTGGGCCTGCAGCACTGGCAAGGGCATTGGAAATGGAGCTGGAGAAATAAGCCAAGGCCAAGGAACAGACTGATCTGGCCCCAGGCAAACAAACTGAGACACAAGGCCAGGAGTGACTGAACATGGCAGATCAGGCCAGGGCAGCCAAGCCCTACCCTGCAGTTCCCAACTCCCAAATGTTCCACCCCGTTATTGATTATTCAGCATTAAAGCTGTGGTTCCTTTGAGCACAGACACAGCTCTGCACACCCCAGTGCTGCTGCAAGTTCAGGCTCAGGGTCTTAAATGCAGAATCCCCCAGAAAACCTCAGACCCAGCACAATATGGAACAGCTTTCTGGAGCAGCATTTGGGTGTCTTCAACTATTTTCCACTTTTGCCCCTCACTGGTTTTCCATGCAGCGCTCATCAAAGACAAGAACTCTAAATTCTCACTCCTTTGGTAAACTCTGCCCATCTCGTAATTTAAGGACAGCAGGAGGATTTTGCACACTCACTGTTCTTAAACAATCTCATTATAATATTCTGTGAAATCAGAAGAAGCTCTCCTAAGTGCCAGCCAAAGTCTGATTCCCCCAACTCCCTTTCCCACAAGGATGTTGCAACAACTCAGTGCAAAATAAATACGAGTGGCTTAAACAAATGTTTAGCTACAGAGAAAACTCCAACACTTAACTATTAACTGTCTGTACCACAAAACAAATCAGATTTAATGGGTCAGGACAGAGACCCAAAAGCAGCAGCTGGATGAACTCTCCAAACAAGCTGTTCTGCAGTTCAAGAGGAGATTTGCTGAACAGAGTTGAATTCACACTTCCCAACTTAAAGAAGCATCAAGAACCAGTTTTAAGGGCTCAATAAAGCTTAAGTTTCCCATCAGCAAAAACCACAGGGAGGAGGTGGAGCAAAGTCAACTAAATTCTTCCATTTTGTCCAAGCTGTTCTCAAAATGGCCTCTTCTCAAGTCACTGGTCAGCCCTCAGATCTCATAATCTTACCCGTCATCGAGAAGGCCACAGTCTTGTCTGGGCAGAAGAGCAAAGCAGAAAAGACAAGGAAAGAGAAAAGAGGGAAAAAAACCAAAAAAGAGCAGAGAGAAGGAGAAATGATGTGAGAGCAGGAGGAAGGAAGAGCAGGAGGAAGGACAAGCAGGGAGCACAGGCTGCCCAGCCCCCAACTGTGACCTGTTCTCTCTTAGCGCGATACTGGATCATCACTGGGCCAGCAGGACCTGCATGGGCTGACCCGAAAGCTGCAGCTTCAGGCACCCAACTTTTACAAACTGACACCTTTACATAAGCAGGATTTTAAAAGCTTAGGGTGATGCAGATTTGATGTACAAGGAAGCATTTCAAGGTGTTAGTGCTTGGATGCACACAGCTGTTGCACAGTTGCAGCATCTGTACTTCCAAGAGGATCCATGTACCTGAGAGCTTTAAGATTGTGCACAATTTAAAGCTAAAAAAACCCAAACCACCTTTGTCAAGATGGGAGCTGGGAGCTGAGCAGCTGCAACTGGAGCAGCTGCTCCACTTTCCAGGCAGAGTCACGCTCCCACTTCCACAGTCTGTGCTAAGACTCTGCTGAGTCACCACAGACCAAATCCTGATGTTCTCCTTCTGCCAACAGCCACAGACCTGAACTGCACCACAAACCCACTCACAGCCCTGGCAGTTGTCAACTGATTCCTCCAACAATACCAACAGCAATTCCTGTGATCCCAGCCCTGTGCTGTACACAAACAACTCCCACCCCCACACACAGGTTACTACTCCATTGTATTCACAGAGCGATTGCTCCAGCAATACAAAGTGTTTCCTCCTCCCCAGTGTTTATATCTAAGTCCTTACAGCTCTCAGGAAAGATGGGGATAAAGCAAATAAATTACAGGAACAGCCCCAGCATCGAGCAGTTGGACAGAGCAGTCAGGACAAGCAACTCCCACTGCAGGAACCAGCAGCTCCACAAGCCTGATCCCAGCAGGAAAGGCTTATGTTGTGCTGCAGGAGTTTATAATCTGTGTATAACAAACATAATTACAAGTATGACCTTAGGAGGAAGTTATTTATTTGTCTGCAAAAATTCCTCTGAGGCTTTGAAAAGAGTTACCTTTGCTCTCTCCAGCACTGTGTCCATTATTTCAGGATCTTAAACTGCCACCTTCTACTTTATGTTTTTAATTTAGTTGAAAAAAATCACACATTTGATAAAAATAAATAATGTGGTCCCATCAGAAAGCACTGCATGTGACATGCCAGGGACACTTGAGGATCTGAGTACAGTCAGTTTTCCAGGAGCAAACACCTGCCAGGACTATCTTACCGATTCCTATGGAATGGGCGACCTATACTCAGAGAAGCAGCATTTGTTTTATATGATCCTGGTGTATTAAAGCCATTCACAAATCCACCGTTGGGAAAGGGGGCCTGCAACAGACAGAACAGTCTCAGTGCCTGAGCTACAAAGAAAACATTTACAGATTAATGATCAGCTTCGGCAAGTTACTCATGGCTGTAATTTCACACTGGGCTACAGCATCTGCTGTGGTGTGAACTCACTACTCCAGCCAAACCCCCACAGGTTCAGTCTGCATCTGCTTTAGCAGAGTTCCCCCATTCCTGGAAAAGCTATGGGCTCTTCCAGTAACATGAGCTGCTGGATAATGGAGTTTTACACCAAAATTCCTTGAAATAAATGGCAGCCAATGGTGAGACTGTGTTGCTTTATCAGGGCCAAGACATAAATGTCATAAAACAGAGGGATCTGACCAAGAAACCTGCAACACCCACTCACCAACTTATTAACCAAACTACCCCTGATGGGCTGGGCTCCTCCTCCCCTTCTCCCCAGCTGTTACTCACCAGTGGTGTCTCAAAGTAAGGTGCAGGATTTGGAGACCATGTCTGAGGCACGATGCTGTAAATCGAGTACTGCTGAGGGCTATATACAGGCTGCATAAACAGGGGGGAGGCAAACTGGGCTTGGGTCTGCACAGGCTGGGGATACACACTGGAATCCACGACCCGGTAACCATTCTTAGCAAAAAAGGTGTTGATGGCTTTTATCCTGGCCTGCAAGACAGCAAATGGCACCACGTGTTAGCTGGGAGAAAAGGAGAACGTGGAATTTTTCCTGCCCGCTGGAGGGATGTGAAGGTCGATTACTGCTTATGAATAAAACCTGATAAAATCAGTCCAGATCATATCCCCACAGCATGATAAGGGGAAGGACACACATTGCTTTAGCTGGGTGATCTGGAAAACTGAAGATAAACGCTGCTTTCTGCAGCAGGAATTTTTCCAGGCTCCAGTTGTGACAGTTCCTCTCACAGTACGTGCACTTTGCTCCAGCCTGCTCTGTGCAGCAGCCAACTCAAGACACACAGTGGCAGGAATCCCTCTCCTGAGCTCTGCAAACCCATATTCTGGGGCAAGTGGAGAAGGGAAGTCAGCACAGGAATGTATTTCACCCCCCCAGGGAAGCAGCTGTGAGTAACCAGCAGCCACTGAACTGTAATTTGTCAGAGCTCCCCATGACCTCGTTCACGTTTCCAGCCTCCAGAGCCAGAGTTATGGACTATCCCACTGCTGAGTCCTTGGTTCCACCCCCCATAATCATCCAAACAGAAACAACACAATCCAATTCCAACAGAAACAGCAGCTAAAGCAGCCTCACCATTACTGGCTTGCCCTGAAAGGTTTTCACTTCTTCCCTTAAGTATTTGAATGCCTGCAGGTACAAAAAAAAGAGATCAATGTTACAATGTCATGATGAAGTTGTACTTCTTGATGTTCTGTGATTTAAAACAAATGTGCAGCAATGTGCTTCCCTGCCAGCCCAGCCAAATTAACACTTCAAATTCAGGATTCCAGTGCCAATCACGGCCAGAGAGCAGTGAGGCAAGAGCCAGGCAAGAGAATTATAACCCCACAATCTCTCAAACTTTAGTCTTATTAACCAGAATCTGCCAGTAATCTCTTAAAACAACAAGACAGGGATCAGTAAATAAATATTTCTTTTAGCTATGGGAAGCACACTTTGCTTGAGCAGGGGAAGGAGTCAAGCTGGGGTGCCAGAGGAAGGAGGCCTTACCTGCTGCGCGTCTGTGTCGGACTGGAATGTAACGTACCAGTTGTTGTTGTGAGCAAACTCACAGCTTATCACCTTGGGGCAGTTCTCGTTCTTGAACAGAGCCTTCACCTCCTGTGGACAGAAGTTCAGGGCCCTTGTACAGTGAACACTAAAGGGACCCCAGTTTATGCTCCAGCTCCTCGGCTGCTGCTCTCCCGTGATCAGGGATGGTTTTATTCCCCTGACCTCTACCTCCCTCCTTCCACCTTAACCCACAAATCCTAGTGCAGCCTCCTGGGCTCCTCGGATAAAACAGAGCAGGCCCAGCTGGTAAGAAAATCAAGATCTGTGTAGACCTGGGTGATATTTTCATATGAAACAAGTAGGAAAAGTGTGGCTTTAGATCAGCAGAGTCACGGAGGCAACGATTCCATGAAATATTTTCAAGTCAAAGCAACCTGACAGCTTTGCAATAGTCAGATTGTAAAGAGAGGGATGAGCAGCTGCCCAGTGTTTGCATTAAAAGAACTCATTTAAAATGCTGGTAGACAAACACCCTGTGTTACAACTCTAAAAAACAAAGAACTAAATCATTCTGTTCGCCAAGTATCAGGAGGAATTTTATTATCCTCCCTTCTTGGACATAATGAGCTCAGCTCATGCTGGGGCTCAATGAATGAGAAATGTTTAGTAACATTTCTTGCTGCCAAAACAACCGTCTGACTTCAAGTAAAGTTATTGCTGTGACAAAAATTCAGCCTGAATTCCAAACTATGCCCTGGACTGATTTATTTTTGGATCTGAAAAGAAACCAGTTCAAACTTCCTTCCAGAAAAGTCGAGCTAGCTCAGCTTCGGTGTAAAAAAAGTTTACTCAAGAAAGTTTAAATACAGTAGTAAATAATGGGAAGGGACAATGGCAGTAAGTTTTTGTTTTGGCTATTTTGACAATGCACCCAGGCAGAAAAAGTTACTGATGTGGTCTAGAAGAAAAATATCCGTGTTTAATTCAATTGAGCACCAGCTGACCTTTTCCTGGTGCTGTCTGAAGCCACCTTCTAAAACCAGAAACAGTCATTTATTTCCTTTCCCCTCATTTACCTCTATAGGTGTTGTTTCAGGGATCTCACGGAGAATGATAATACATCGCTTGTGGTTTGGTCTGACCTTCTCCCCCCTTTCATCCACTTGTACCATAGGAGAAGCTGAAATTAAAAATGGGAAATTTGGACATTGGGCACATCTCAGCATAGCAGACTCCCTCGTGGAACTTGGAACAAAGAATGAGAATTCAGGAGTTTGGAAGAGCCTCCTACTCAATGAAGTTCCTGTCACCATTTACCAGCACAACAAACCATAACCAGCTCAGAGACAACAACATCTCTCTGAAGCACAGAAGGATTCTTTGTGCTACTGATACAGACACCAAAGCCCCAGACTTACATCTCAAAACTTCAAGAATAAGATCCATATCCGTTGTCAGCTTCTTAATCCCTTCCATGTTGGCAATTGTCCATATTGGAACAAACTGATCACTGTCCATCTGAGACATCAAGTAGAGATCCTTCGAAAGATTCTCTCTAAAAAGACATAAAGTCATTCTTTAATAAAGATCCTGACCCTGACTTAGAGAAAACTCAAAACAAGAGAATAACTACAGGCTTAAATAGTCACCAGTACCATTCACAACCAAAACACCCTCAGATTTTCTCTCCTGGAACAAATCCCAGCAAATCAACACAAAGCAGAGTCAGATAGTTTTAAAAACTTAATGAAAATCCAGTGCCCTGCACATTGGTCTGCAAAAAGGATCTGCCAGAAAGACTCCTGGTGCCACACAGTAAATTATCTCAATGTCTTATGACTGTGGAGCACAGAAGGCATCCTCATCCAAGGACAAGGCTGCACAGACAGCACTGAAACAGCTGGAAGGGGCTTCTACAGCACATCAGCAAATCCTGTTCTGTGTTTTTATCAAGATGATGGTCCATATCAAGGCAAGAAGAGGGATATTTGCCAAGGACTTTAATAAAGGGTTTCTACCAAGCTGAGGGAAGTGCACCCACCGTGAGAAGCAGAATTCAAGTTGTTTTCTCAAACATTCTCTGATGTCTTCTGTGGACACAGTGGAGCTGCTGTCACCTGAAAGGGACCACATCCACCATCAGCTCCACTTTCATGGCAGCAAGACAAGGCAAGGACATGTCTCATTGCAGAATACAAGAATGAATCCCTCTGAGTAGGACCAAGAGGAAAAGCTCATCTGAGATGCTTAAAGACTCAAAATGCCTCTGATCCCATTTTGCACCTGTTGGGCCACACTGGAGCTTCTTGGACACATCAGAGTTCCACCTTGGTCACCTCACACTTACAGCAGCTCCAGGGGTGTTACAGACACTGACAGCAGCATTTGAACTTCAGCACTCACCAGACACTTCATAGATTTGGTATCCCAGGTCTTCAGTTGCCAGGACAATTCCATTTGCTGATGCCTCATCAACTCCTGTGCCATTCCTTGTGGCTTCACAGGACGGGGAATACATCACTTCATACTGCTTGCAGCTGTCCTCTGAGATCTCTATGTTACCTGGCAGAGGAACACACCAGCAGCAGGAACACTCCTGTCAGCTTCCATCTGAAAAATTCTGGCTACCAACATTAAAACAAAGACTCAAGAAAACTGTACCCCAGAGTGTCTCATCTTAGCCTCTATTTCTTGGACTTTGTGTTGGATAGAACTTATACCTCTCCAGTTTCAGGAAGATCTGGTTTGCACTAGGCTCTCAGGGAAAAGTATATAGAAGTAAATAAAGGATCCTGAAATTGAGCCCCAAAGTGGCAGGGAATCTAAAAATCAGCCTTTCCACATGAAATGTAAAATATTTAAGCAAGGTTCCTAAAAACAAGGGATGAAAATTGCTTACACTGCCTCAGTTGCTACACTTTGTTATGAAGAGACAAATGAGTTTCTGTCAGGCAAAGCACAAACCCAGCGCTCTCTCCTCACTTCTGCTGACTTACCAGAAACCTTTGACAAGGCCACACAAGCTGAATGTTCCCTTCTTTATCCCTAACTTTTTACTAAAGCATTTTTGCAGGGAATCTTCTGCATCCTCTGCCACACTTTGAGTCACCTCAGCTACACCCTGGATCAAGTCTGAGCCAAACAAGTGAAACCAGTTGAATCCTTAGTTCTGGACACTGCCTGTGTGGTAAGGATGGGAATGGGAGTGCAGTGGAACAGCCTGAATGGAGAGGAGCCAGCCAGGGATACTGCACAGGGTCTGCTCCAGAACAAAGGCTCCTGCCAGCTCTCAGCAGCACCTCGGCTCCCCACGATTGCAGGTGGCCCTCAGACCTCATTTTCCTGTTCACAGGGTCCAGTGGATGCTGAAGTGCAGCAGTGTCACACGTTCAGCTCCCTGCTCCCCTCTTAGCGCGTTACTTGGTCATCACGGAGCCCCTCGAATCCCTTCCAGCAGAGCTCTGACACCTCCTGAACCAAGCCCGCTGGTGAGACCCACCACCCTTACAAACCATCCACTGCTTTCTCACGTTCCTTAAATCCACAAATCAGCACTGAGAGCCTCAGGGACAGGAGCCAGAGGCTGCTCCTCACAGCTGAACTCCCCGAGTGTCCCAACAGCTCACCCTCGGCTGGAGTCCCCTGGGCCGCTGCCGTCTCCTGCCACGTGTGCTCTGTGCCATTGGTGGGGGGCACGGCCTCACCACTGCCCTGGGGCACTTCTTGCCACACTTTGGCGTTGGGGTTCAAGCCAGCACCTTTCGATGTTACCTGCTGAAGAGACCAGAACGCTTCGGTCAGCCAGAGCAACCCAGAGAAGCCTCACAAGTCAAGCCAGAAAATACAGGTGAATTTAGTGATTGTCTCTAGAGTTCCACATCTCAAGTGTCTACCCAGCTATTAAGCACCTATGTGATTTTTTTATTAATGAAAACAGGAAAATCCTTGGTATTTTCCAAGTATTTCGTTTCTACCTCCATTAGAAGTGTTGCCTTCAACCTCTCTTTATTGACATCCGACAACATCAGCGGAGGCAGCGGCTACTCGGCAAGGGCTCTGGGAACTCATAAGCTTTTAAAGACTTGACTGTCATAATGCTCCAGTCCCCTTTCACCAGAAAGGGAAATTTTCCCTCCTCCAGACCCCTTCCTAGAAAGGAAGGTAAAAAAACATATGTCAAGGAGAAGAAACTGTATAACTTAACGGAATTAGTGACATCTGTACTAACCAAGCATCACCTGTCTGTGCCAGGATTCCCCCGGAGTCCTACCCCATTCCCCCAGGAATCTCACACACACCAACAGGCACTAATGATTTCCTTAAACTCGTAACCAAGGAGATTAAAGGTTTTGAATTGCCAAGACAAACTTACACACCATCCCAGCCTGCTGGGGAGAGAACAGGATCTTCTCACTTTGGGTCTGGGCAACAAGGACCATAATTAGAGTGAGAGGGTTACAAATGAGACAGACAAGAAGAACTGCAAGATTCCAGCCTGGCACCCAACACAGAGAAACACACATTCCCACAGCACAAGAGTCCTGCAAGGTCCCTCTCCCAGAGCTGCTCAAAGGCATTTGGGTGAGGAATCCAACAATCCAGCAGCAGCATGGAGGAAAAACATGGCTCTTGCTCCTTTCACACAGTGAAATAATAACTACAGTTACAGGGTAGGGAAGAGCACTACCCCTCAGCAATAATTCTCCCCCCAAGATATCCCAGCACCCCACAAGCAGCCAAAACAGTTCCTCCAGCCACGGAACGATGCTCCACTTCACTGCTGCAATTTGCTGGACTTTAAAAGGTGAAAGCCATTAATCCAGCTCATGTGCACAGACACACAGATAAGTAAGTTGGGCATGTCAGAGGCCGGGCTCCTGGATTCTGAAGTTAAGGAGTGGCTCAGGACCAGGCCTCAAACACACAGCACAAGGATAAGGAAGCAGTTGCAATAGCTTTAGAGATAATTCCTCTGCCAAGGTCACACCTCGTGCCAGAGCTGTCTGCTGCAAGGACAAGCCCCAGTTCAGCAAGGAGAAGCCTCCAAACACTGGAGAGGTTCAAGACAACCATGTGAGAAGTAAAACAAAGACCACGTTTCTTGCAAAGCTCTGAGACTCAAACCCCCCACGCACAACTGATTTAATCCACATAGCAACAGAGTCTTCCCCTCCCGTTAATCTTTGCCCAGGAGCAGAGCTGGAAACTGGAAATAGTTCAGGGTGAAAGGACGTGCATGTGCATTTCCCTTTGCAGATTTCAGAGTAGTTGCTCCCCAACAAAACAACCTGCAAAGAAAAACCCAGTAACCTGCTGCACCCACAGGCTCTGTCACTGCAGTTGAGCAGTTCTGAACTGAACTCTGCTCACTCCTGGGGCAGCATCACCTGCACCCATGGGCTCCTCCTGCTCAGGCAGCCAGAGCCAGCAGGTCCCAGTTCCTTGAATTTACTTTTCAACAAAGCAAAAAGAGACAAGACACATCCAAGAGATGATTCATTATTTTCTAAAAATAAACTATGCCTCCCATCTCTGAGGGTAGCACTGAGCTCAGGCCTAAAGTAATTTGAAGGAAGAAATGTGACAAAGTGAAACTGAAACACTTCGAGGTGATTGGGACCAAAAGCAGCTCTGAAGTGATGAATGGATCATGAACACAAAGGGCGGGACCCACACCTGGAACAGAGCGTGGGCCACTTCCCCTCGTGCTGGAAACTGTAACAGCCCAGCAGGATCCAGCCCTGCTCTCACTCCTCTTAACAGCAAAACCCCACTGGACTGGAGACAATAAAAAGCCCCTCATTTACATCAGCTTTTGGGAAATTCATGCTGCGCTCCATGAGCAAAACTGATCCATCCTGGCCAGCGGCTCTTCAGAAGAGAGGGCCAAAATATCACTTCTTGCTTATTTAACTGAGGCTACAAGCGCCGAGCCCGTGGGATTGGCTGCAGCACGATCCTCCCAGCTGCTATCGGGAACTTTCATGACGAGGTTAAAGCTTTACAGAGTGACAAAGGTTGGGAACACTCGCTGGGATCCACGAGCTGACAAAGCTCTGCTCCTCAGCACAGCTTCCCCTCTCGCTCACGCTACTTTCAGCAAATGTGGATCAAAGACTCTCCTCCAGCAACTCCCAAAAACTGGCTGTTGAAGAAAATTCTCATTCTGAAAGATGGCAAAGGATGTTTTTCTTATTGTAATTACATCTAAATTACATTTAACCAGATTCAATTAAGCTAACAAAAATGCAGGCACTCCAGAGTTTTAAAACATTCCATTTTAATATTAACTCAAACTATTCTGCAACCAAAATCCTAACCCAGAGCTTATGATAGATTTCCTGGAGTAGACAAACTCTCTGAAACGGAATCAAAGCAAAAAATCCAGAAGAGAATTTAACAAAACTTGTGAGGGGGGGATACCAACCCTTTTCCAGAAATGGAAACGTAAGCAGATGGAAAAAGCCCAAGGTCAGCAAAGCTACGGGAGGCAGCTGAGAGAAGCCCTGTGCTGGCTGGGGGACAGGCAGGTAGGGACCCAGCTGGGGGGCTCAGTGGGACCACCTTCTCTGAGGGGAGTCACCCACCACCTTCTCAGAGCTCACACAGACTCGGAGGCGGGAGAAGGAGAAGTCGGTGTCAAACCAACCCACAGAACTCCCTCAGAGCTGCCAGCAGGTTTCAGGTAACACTTCAGTGCTCTGTGTCCCAGGTAACTCTCAACCTCCCAGTAACTTTAGTGGTCACAGGAGCACGGTCCCCACCAGGAGCTGCAGGGTTTTCCACTGGCTGGTACGAGCCCCCCGAGCCCAGGGGAGCCTCCTCCATGCCCTGGAAAAGCCAAGGCACAGGTGTGCTGTCTGAAGGTGGTACCTGTGTCACAGGGGTGTGAACAGGGCCAGTGTGGGGTCACAGGATGTCTCACCTGCTGGAGAGGGCCAACAACACTCAGTGCTTCCCACAGCCCTGGATTTCTAACCAGCATTTCACCCACCTGAAACACACAGACTCCCATTTGCCCAAAAAACTACAAATATATGGAATTAGGAGCACATACCCATCTGAGTGCAGCCCACAGCAGGCCCAGCAGCCATTATTGCTTCAGTTTCTCTCGATGTATTTATTAATACTCCCAAGGCACCTAATTATTAATTGTTAACAGCACACAGGTCCTGGCTGTGAGGGAGAAAAAAGGCTGACCCAAACATAAAGGTATGAAACAGCACGAGCCTTATACAGCCCTTACACAGCCAACACTGCAGAGATTTGGCTCTAAAGGATGTTGAAGGAAACCCAATTCCCCTGAAAATGCTGTGAAGGGCTTGGCACAATCACCAGGTTTACACCTCAAGTAGGTCTAAAACAAACACTGGCAGCTACAGCAACTCAGCCAATCCCCCTGAAAACCTTGGGACTTGCACCCATCCTGTGCTTTATTTTCCAGGCATCCCCAAAGATCCCCAGATAAAGCTCTGTCTGCTCCCAAGCATCCGACTGCAGCACTCCAGGACTCCCAGCTCTGAACTCCAGTTCTCTGCCCTGGCAGTGAAAAGAAACCTTCAGAAAATCCAGATGGTCCTTAGGAACTCAAAATTAAATATTATTGAGGCTTCCAGAATGAAGATCACAGAAACTCACAATGCTACCAGAGGAAGATCAGAGTTGAGTCTGTGCTTTTAGGACTCCCTAAAAACCCCGAAGTGCGGATGAGCTCCAGCTCCCATCCACAGCAGCAGCAGCAGCCATGTGCTCCCTGATCTGCTCCAGCTCCCGTCCACATCCCCATCGCCGCATTCCAGAACCTGCCTCGTGCACTCGCCGCTCGCAGGGGCCTCTCGCCACGCTCAGCCCGGGATGAGGCAGCTGCTCGTGCCTCCCATCAGCCTCGGCAGTTCCTCTTCCAGCACACCACCGCAACCCCTAATTCTCGAGACCTGTCACCGTCTTCACCGCAACTTTTATTCCTCTCCGTGAGGCCAAGGAACATTCAGCTCGAAACTGAGGTGGTTCGCTTGAGAAAGAGAACGCGTTTCCCAAACCGCTTTATTGAGAGGTTCTTAACCACGGAGCACATGTCGGTGTTCGGCTGGGAGCCCACCAGCACCACCTCACCCGTTATCCGAACAAACCCCCCGAGCCGAACCCTCCGGGGCAGACACGGCCCAGCGCCCGCCCGGCTCCCTCCGTTACTCCCCCCGGGCCCGGCCGCTCCTCGCTCCGGGCACGTTTCGGGACAAAACTCGGTGCAAAGTTTATAGCGGCCACCCGGGCTCGTTCAGCATAGGCTGAAACCGCTTCCCCGAAGCCTTGAAACGCCGTGAGCAAGTGAAGCCCCGTCCCGGGCCACAGCGGACGCGGCGCCCGCTCTCCTCGGTGACCTCCAGGGCCGGGCCGGGCCGCGCTCCTCGTCCCGCCCGGACCCGGCGCGCCGGGAAACGGCAGAACGCCCCCCTCCCACGCCACAAACCACCCTCAGTGTTTAATTAACGCAATTAACGAGGCGCCGCGCTCGGGGCCGGCCCCGCGGGGCCGCCCCGCGTGTCGAGGGGCCGGGCCGGGCCCGCTCCCGGGA
>VZRX01004060.1:171-37836 GCA_013398075.1 Notiomystis cincta | reverse complement strand
GCCGTTCTCTGCCGCTCCCCGCCGTTCTCTGCCGCTCTCCGCCGCTCTCCGCCGCTCCCCGCCGTTCTCCGCCGCTCTCCGCCGTTCTCCGCCGCTCCCCGCCGCTCTCCGCCGCCCCGGGCTGCCGTGAGAACGCCCCGCTGAGCCGCGTCGGGAGCGGCACCCGCGGCGCTGCCCCTCTGCTGCGGGTCCAGGCACCGGCTCTGCCCCGCGAAACCCTCAGCGCTGCAAAGCCCCCCCGCTCCTGCTCGAGGAGAGACCGGAGAAGCTGCTCCACGCCACTGAAAAGGCGTTTTGGGAGCTGGCGTCCGGCACAGCCCGGGGCTGAGCAGCCTCCAGGCACAGCTGGACAGGGCAGTGAGACCTCGAGCCACCCCAGCCCTCGTTCAAAGAGTCTCAGAGAGGCTGAGGTGGGAAGGAGCCTAAAAGTTCATCTCATTCCACCTCCTGCCATGGGCAGGGACACCTTTCACTATCCCAGATTGCTCCAAGCCCCGTCCAACCTGGTCTTGGACACTTCCAAGGATGGGGCAGCCACAGCTGCTCTGGGAAATCTCTGGCAGAGCCTCTCCATGCAGAGTTTCTTCCCAATATCCCATCTAACCCTCCCCTCTGTCAGCCATTCCCCCCTGTCCTGTCTCTCCATCCCTTGTCCAAAGTCCCTCTCCAGCTCCCTTGGATCCCCTTCAGGCCCTGGAGGTGCTGTAAAGTCTTCCTACACCCTTCTCTGAGCACCCCCAGCTCTCAGCCTGTGTCCACAGCAGAGCTGCTCCGGCCTCTGCTCATCATCGTGGCTTCCTCTGGGCTTGCTCCCACACATCCATGTCCTTTTCATGTTGGAATCCTCACAGCTGGACACAGGACTCCAGGTGGGGTCTCAGGTGAGCAGACCCTAAACCTGTTGATCCCACTGCTGGGGATCCAGCGCAGTTTCATGAAATAAAAGTAATATCATTACAAGCCAGCTTCATGTCTGACTTCACCAGAGCTCTGCCCTCTTTTTTTTTTGTTTTGTTTCTGTTAAATTATTTTTCAGAGCATTCCTCTGATGTATTTCTGGACCTGCCATAAATCCATCCCTCATTAGCAAGGTCCTGGGTCAGAGGACGTGGCCATGTATCCCTAGAATCCTTCCAGGGGATATTTTCTCAGCCAAAGGAGATGAAAACAGCATTTGTGGCAGGTAAACACCCCAGAGGAAGCAGAGGGCCCAGACAGACGGATGGATGTGTCCCCCCCACTCCATCCCTGTGGTGGGCAGGAAGAGGAAACTCCTCGGCCTTGGCTGTGGGAGAAGGGTCAAACGTTTCAGCAGCTGGAAAGTGGATTTAAGCCAATGCAAACAAACAAACAAAAAGCCCAAAGAAAACAAGGCAGCCTGGCTCTGTGCCAGGTGTTTAACAGAGGTAGAGGAAGGCTGAGACAGCACGAGACCCAGGAGACCTCAGTACCCAGAGCCGTGTCCAAGACACACCAACCGTGACAGGGAGGAGTGTGAGGAGGGTTCAGAGGCTGCTTGGGGTCACCTGGGAACCCTGTGCCACAGCAAGAGCAGGGGGGGCTCGGTTTTCCTATCCTAGAAGGAGAAAAGGAGCTATCAGGTGATCCATGGCCAGCTATAAATACCCCAGGGATTGAGTAAACAGCATGGGGAGAAAAAAAATAAAGTGAAGCCAAGGAACAGCACTGACACAGAGATGTGTTTTTAGAAACTGGCCAGGAATGAGTTTAGGCTGGAAGGGAGGTGACAGCTCCTGCTCTGGCAGAGCCACTGGGGTAAATGATGTGGTGCTCTGCAAAGGCTTGGGCAGTTTGGGAGAGGACAAGGACAGAGCAGCAGGGGACAGAGCCCAGGAGCAGCTCCAGCCTCTGTTCCTGCCCCAGCAGAGCACAGACACCACTCTGCTTACAGACAGCACCTTCCCCCTGCCTGCCTTCAAACACTGCAGCACTTTGGAAAGTCAGAGATCCAGCAGGGAAGAGATTCCCCCTCCCTCACCCTCCAGCTCTGCCTTGCAGACCTCCCACACCCAGAGCTGTGGACAGAGCCGACAGAGGCGTCCCCAGCAAGAGGACACCAGCGCAGCCAGGCTGCAGGAGGGTGCATGGGCAGCCACGGGCAAACAAACTGCAGCTCATCGCCCTTCCACTGCCCAGACAGGGCCAAGATGCTTCATCTTCAAGCAGGGGAAACATCCTGGCTCTGTGGACACGGGAGGTTCTCCAGCAGCAGCATTTTCTCCAGCTGGGCGCTGGTTTGAGCAGCAAAGGCTGTCAGGTTGCTGTCAGCTCTTTGCATGCTGCACCCAGAGTGAACTGCTTCACGTGATGTTCACTTCTGGCATGGCTCTGCTCAGCTCACAGGCTCAAAATATCCACCCCATTAGGGGGAAAAAAAATAGCTGCTTATAAATCAAATGTGGGACTGTCCCTGCCGCTGTCATAAAACGGTGTCAAAACAAAAGCAAGCCTGTGCAGAACAGGCTGCTGCTCCAGTCCTGCCAGGATGAGCAGTTTTATTTGGATGCCAGAATAGTTGGTGTTATAATCACAGCACCAGATGATTCCACTGCAGGAAAGGGTGCTTTGTGCTGGTTGCAAAACTGGAAGTTTCAGCCACGTCAGACCGTGGGGATTTGGTGCTGTGGAGAAGCACCCACGGAAAGCAAAGGGGAAATAGCAAAACCCACAGTGTTTTCTGAACCCCTCCAAAGCCTGAAGCCCAGGAGGATTCACTCAGAGGTCTGCACGTGATCTGTGAGGTGCAGGCTGCAGCAGAGAGGCTCTGGACACTCAGAGCCCACTCCCATCCTCCTGTCACTCCAGTCTTGGGCTCAGCTCAGTGAGTGAGAATTCAGAATTCAACAGAGCCAGAACATTTAAAAAAAAACCCTAAATGGGAAGCCTAAGGCTGCTGACAGTTTCCACACTCTGGAGAATATTCCTGGTTATCTTGGGCTCAGAGGGTGGCTGGGAAACCCATCTCCTGAAGGGCATTTAATTTTCATCCCGAGGCTTTCACGCCACGCGAAATAACAGAAAAATACACAAAAACCTTTTACTACTTAGATACATCTAAAACCAGATCGCTCTGCAAATCCTCTTTGGCATCTCAACCAGCAGGAACGAGGCGTGGGAGGTGGCAGGAGCTTAGGGTGCCCGTGGAAATCCCATTTTCCAGGCAATTTCCATCCTTATCAGCACGGCGCCAGGTGCACAGGTTGATGGCCACTGCCCAGTGCCACGTTTGCTCTTGCACAGCTGCAGCTTGGAACTGTGTGGAGTTTAGAAAGCTGTCACTGAACCCCATGTCCTGCCACAGGCTTTTCCACGAGCTACACGTGGAGGCAAAGGCAGCCAGGGCCTGCCACAGAAGCCAGAGCCACACAGATAAACCCCCACAGACCCAGATACCCTTTGAGATAAGCAGCTAAAATTAATTTTCTCTGAAGCTGCTTGTGGCAGCCCATCATCTCTCCTCAGCCCAGCTCCACAAAATAATCCCCTTCAGCGAGAAGCACCTTTACAGCAAGAGGCTCCGAGCTGCATCACTGGAATTGGGACAGGGAAAGGTGAAAACCGGCGGGGTGAGGCCGGATTTTGGGCATTTCCCAGCTGAGCACTCAGCAGCCTCGCGCTGGGTACGTCCCTAGCGGTGACAGGGGCTGGAGGTCCAGAGCATCGCTGTCCCCTGGGGCTGCGCAGGCAGGAGCGGGGCTGGCAGGGCAGGGGGGAGCAGAAATCAGCCCTCAAGCACCGCAGCCCCGCAGGCTGCGGCTCCAGCGAGGCTCCAGAGCGGCCGCGCGGCGCGGAGGGAAGGGAGGGGTGGCCGGGAGGGCTCGATGCTGCTCCAGTTCGCAGCTCGGCTCCCCCAGGCTGGGGTTGGAGGAGCCCCTCGGGCGGCGGTGGCTCAGGTGGCCGGAGGGGTGGCCGGAGATGTGGCCGGAGATGCGGCCGGAGAGGTGGCCGGCTGCTCTTTGCCGGGGCCGGAGGGCGGATCAGCACCGCTGCTGGCCACGTTCTCGTATTTCGGCTCTTCCTCCGTGCCAGCCCGTGCCTTCCTTTCGAGGCTGCCAACTAACTCAGGGCTTTTGCCCTTCTCTGCCGCACCTGCGGCTTCGCTGGCCCCGTCCTGGGTGTTTTTTGACGAGAGGGACGCAAGGAGGAGGGACAGTCTCTTTGCAGCGGGATGCTGGTGCTTGCCCGGGGCTGCCTCGGCAGGAGCCCCCGGGACACTCTCCCTCTGCTTGCAGCTGTTCTCAGAGTCCCTGCGCTGCGCCAGGGCCCGGCGAGGAGGTTTCTGGATGGCCTCCATGCTCCTCCTCGCCCTGGGCTCCTCCTTCGCAGCCCACTTGCCCTTCTGCAAGCTGCCCAGACGCTTCAGCACAGCCTGGACCGGTCCCTCGCCAGCCCCCTCCGCCCTGGCGTCCTGCCCGGCCGTTCCCACCATCATGTAGATGGTGGTGACATTGGGCTCCTTCCCCTTCGCCTCCCAGCTGCCGGATTTTGCCGCCGCTTCCAGCGCCTCCACTCTCTGAGCCACATGCCTGGTGCTGGGCACGGCCCTGCGGCGTCCCCCCGGGGTGGCCCGAGGCGATGGCCGATGGCTTTCGTCGCCCTTGCTGAGGGGCTCGGGGTTCTCGTAGCAATCGCTGGCCGGGCGCTCGCTGCGGGGCTCGGCCGCCGCATCCCCCGGCGGGGGGGTCGGCCTGGAGGGGCCCCACGGGGTCTTGGGCTTCCTGCTGGGGCTGGGGGTCTCGGCCGCCCCGAATTTTGTCCCCTCGGCGAAGGACACAGAGGGCCGCTTGGCCTTGGCGATGCTGGAGGTGCGGGGGATGGCGAAGGGCTGCGAGACATCCTCGGAGTCGAAGGCGGACGGGTCCGGGAGCGCCTCGCCAGCGGGGGATGCTCCATCCTGCAGCTCAGCCCCGCCCAGCAGCGGGATGCCTGTGGGACAAGGCGACAACTATTACGGCTGCCAGAGCTGCCAATCCTGCCCGGGGACATAACTGGGGACACTGGGACAGGCGCTGATGCAACAGGATTGTCCCTGGGATCGTTTCCCAGGGAGGAGGTTGTGAAATGGGGTTGCCCCACTGGGCACGTCCCATCGCACACGGCCAAACACAGCCCTGCAGACAGGAAAACAAGGACAAGGAAGTAAACACTGTCTGTGCCAAGCACACCTCCCTGGGACGACCAGAATTGACCCCGGCGGCCCAGAGGGCTGTGGGTGATCAGAGAGGAGGAGGAGGAGCAGCAGCCATGGGTGTCACCTTCTCTGGGAGGGACGGAGTACTCGGGTCCCTCGTTGTCGGTGTCGAAGGAGGAGAAGGAGCTGTCTGAAACCCACGCAGACGATGGTGGCTCGATGAAGCTGGGGTTGAAGGGGATTTCCGTGTCGTGATGGGAAACTGGGGAGGAGAAGACACCCAGCTGAATTTGAGCACCCCAGGGTGCTCGGGGGAGAGGAGTTCCAGGCTCCCCCCCAGACACTGCAGAGAGTGCAGCACTTGTGGGGGTGCTGTTGGCAGCTCTGCTTTTCTTACCCGTGACTTTGGGAAGTTTTGAGCCACCCAGGGTAAAGCAGGGCACCAGAGAGCTCAGGTTTGCCAGCACCCCCTGCACGTGGTGCTTCATCCTGGCCACCACATCGTCGTCAGGCACAGCCGCCCTGCAGAGCAGACACGGACATCGAGGGACACAGGACAAGGGGGTTGTGTCCAAGGTTGAAAAATATGAAGAAATACCTGTCTCTGGCATCTGCTGAGCCGGCTCCACAGCAGCAGCAGGCAACACAGAGCAGCAGCAGCAGGAGAGGGACGAGGATGGCAGCTGCAAGGGCTCCATGTTCCTTCAGACCTGTGTGAGGAGATGGGTTGAGCCTGGCATGTCCTGTGGCTGTGACACACACAGACCAGCCCTGCATGGAGAGTGCAGGAGCTGACAACCCCTGGTGGGGCCAGGATGCATTCCCAGCCTCCCAGCACCTTCCCCAGTGAGGATGTGGCTGTCCCTTCCCCAATGCCAAGGGGTAAGTGTGAGGTTGATCTTACTCAGCACACAGTCACCCTGCACAGGGTCACAGGTCCCACGGGAGCACTGGCAGGGTGAGGAACAATTCACTCCAAAATACCCCTCGGGACAGGTGTCATTGCAGCTGGAAGAGAGAGGAAAGGAGGGAAATGCCCCCAGGAGACAGCGAGGCTGCAGTCCTGCCCCACTCCTGGTGTTATCCCAGCTTTTTCCTGGCGTTACCTGTCTCCCCAGTAGCCTGCCTGGCAGATGCAGACTCCTGTCACAGGGTCACAGCTCCCCGAAACACACTCAGGGCAGAGGAACTGGCATCCATCACCAAAGGTGCCCACGGGGCAGGAGCTGTTGCAGCTGCCAAAGCAGAGCCAAAACAGAGCCAAGCATCAGCAGCCGTAGCCCTGAGCAGGGACACCCACAGGGCCGCGTGGCCCCACCCCGGGCGTACCTGGGTCCCGTCCAGCCGGGATCACAGCGCAGGCAGGACCCGGTCTGGGGCTCACAGGGCTCCCCGTGCTGGCAGCGGGGACACGGCTGGAGACAGCCCTCCCCATGGAAGCCGGGAGCACAGGGATCCTTGCAGAGGGTCCCGTTCCAGCCGGGCTCGCAGGCCAGGCAGAAACCGTCCACGGGCGAGCAGGGCTGGCTGCGCTTGCAGCTCCCACAGCTGCGTGGGCAGAGAGGCACTGAGGTCATGACACCCACCCTTGTCCCCCTGAAAAGCAGGTTTCACCCCTAAAAGGCAGGTTTCACCCCTAAAAAGCAAGTTTCACCCCACAAAAAGCAAGTTTCACCCTACAAAATCATTAAGCAGAATTTTGGACCAAGAGGAAATATGTACAGGTGCCTAATGCTCTGTGGTAGCAAGAGGGTGGGAGGGAAGCAGAATCACAGAATATTCTGAGTTGGGAGGTGCTGCTTTATCATCACAGAGAGCAGGGCTAAGGACGACTGGATTTTAGGGTGACACCTTCTGCTGCCATCAGCGAGGTGTTTCTTTTGGGGCACAGCTGATGCTGCATTCAACCCGGGATGCTCAAGCCTCCAGGACGGGTCTCCCTGCCCAGCCAAAGGGACAGACACAAACACAGTGACTTCCCCCGAGAGCTGACTGCAGCCCTGCTCCCCCATCTCACCTGTGCACGCACTGAGATCCGTATTTCCCTGCCGGACAGGGGTCCCGGCAGCTCCTGCCCTGGTAGCCGGGCTCGCAGGTGCAGTGGCCGCTGACGGGACTGCAGGAGCCGTGCCCGCAGTCGCAGCGCCGCTGGCACGCCGGGCCCCAAAAGCCAGCCAGGCACTCGCACTTGCCCGTCTCCTGAGCGCAGGGCGAGACATTGCAGGAGCACTTGAAGCTGCACCTCCTGCCCCACCAGCCCGGCAGGCAGCGGCAGAGCCCGGTCAGGGGGTCGCAGTGGGACGTGGAGGGGCTGCACTGGCATTGCTTCCTGCAGCTGGGTGCCCACCAGCCCGGCTCGCAGTGGCAGGCGCCGGTCAGGGGGTCGCAGCGGCCGTGGGGGCCGCACTGGCAGGGGAACTGGCAGAGCCCTCCCCAGTGGTTGGGGTCGCAGGTGCAGTGGCCGCTCACGGGGTCGCAGCGCCCGTTCGGGTGGCACGGGCAGCTCCGCTTGCAGTCGTGGCCCCAGTACTGCTCGGGGCAGCCTGCGAGGGGAAAGGACGCAGCCGGCTCGGGGAGAAGCCCAGCAGCCCCCCGAGCATCCAGCCGGCTTTGAGGGGCTGGCGGGGGCCGAGCGCGGGGGGGACACTCACGGGAGCTGCAGTCTGCTCCGAAGAAGCCGGGTTCGCAGCGGCACAGCCCGGGTTTCACACACACCTCGCCCTCCCTGCAGGCGTCCTCCCCCTCGCACACGGCTGTCGCGGCAGGAAAGGCACTCAGCGCTCTCTGGCTGCCCCAACCCGAGCTCACACCCCACCTGCCACCCACCCACATCCCGCAGGCACAGCATTCCCAGGGAAACCACCGTCCCGCTTCCCGCTCCATCCCTCCGGCTCAGCCGCAGCACCACCAGCAGCTTGGGGGCTCCCCAAAGGGCAGAACCCCGCCGGCACCGCTCGAACTGAGCCGCAGGGCTTCCCCCGGCACTCCGAGGATCCGCCTGGATGAGCGAGGGGACCCCGCTTAGGGATTCATCCCCATCCATCACTCACCGAGCGTGCACTCCCTCCCGTCCTGCTTCCAGCCGGGACAGCACGCCGGGCCGGCCTGGAACCTGCGGGGGACACCGGGGGTGTCAGCCAGGACCGGGGCACCAGGGCGGCTTCACGGCCCCGGCCAAGGCGAAGCGAGCCTTGCCCCGGTGCTGAGAAGGCGGCGCGGCCCCCAGGGCAACGCTCCGGAAGGAAACCAGCAAAATAGAAGGAAATTTAGGAGGCTGCAGCCCGAGTGGGTGATGGGGCTGGCCGGCCCCAAGTGCTGGGAATACCTCATGGAGCCCGTGCCCGGTGTCCCGGGCCCTCGGAGGGACTCAGAGCTTTGCCAGCAGTGCAGAAATGAGGCACTGAAGGCAGGGAAAGGCGTCCCCGTTGGTGGAACACAATGGGAGAGGAAATGTGGCAGCAAATTCAGGGGACATCGGCTCCCAAAGCCCTTTGGGGTTTGCTACACGGACATTTCCCCACCATGAGTTTTGCCAAGGGTGCCATAGTGCCCCACTGCCCTGTGCTCAGGGGGTAAATGAGAAATAAACCCTGGAGAAAGGGTCTGGTGCCCCAAACGCCCTGACACGCCCCAACCACGCTCCCCAGCAGCACCCCAGTCCCTGCACCCACCCCATGCCAGGCTGCACACCTCTGCCCACGGAAGGAGGGATGGACAGCACCCCCTGGGGCTGCTGAGAGGCCCCAGGAGATGGAGTGGCACAGGTAGGACCCCCGTGGCACCTACCTGCAGACATTCCTGCCCTCGGGGTCGAGCTCCTGGGCAGAGCTCTGCACCCACAGCCACAGCTGGAGGCAGAGGATGGGCCGGGCACTCCCCATTCCAGCAGGGCACCGGGGCCCCAGTCCTGGTGGCTCCCCAGCCCTGTGCTGGTGTCCCTCTGTCCCGTCCCTCCCGTGGAGCAGCCTCTTCCTCCCTCCAGCCTTGGGTTTCTTCCTGAGGAAACGTGGGAGGAGGCGCCCCGATGCAGACGCCAGGGGTGCGGCGTGGAGGGCAGCAGGGAATGCTGCTGCACGGGCTATTTTTGGCCCTACCAGCAGAAAGGGACAGCCAAGGGCTCCATGCAGCCACACAGGGGCTGGTACCTGCCTGAACATCTCACCTGCATCACCCTGCTCCCCCCTGTGCCATCCTGCATCACCCCCAAAGCTGCTTCAGCCAACGTCCCCCCAACCCAAACGAGGCATCCAGTGCCACCCCCTGCCTCGACCCCCATGAGCTACCCCATGGCACTGCCAGCCCCTGGCAGGGGCTCTGAGGAGAAGTCCCCATGTGCCCCATGGCAACACAGCCTGACCTCTGTCAGCCTTTGAAGGGCTGCTGGCCACTGTCCCACCTCGCCACGTCCCCAGGAGCTTTGTGTCAGCAGATGCACAGGAAACACCTTTTTCCTACCCAAGGCCAGCTCAACTGCAGGGGCTCCGGCTTGGAAGCACAGTCCTCCCCTTGGCCATGCAGGAATTAACTCCTCCATGCCCAGCACTGTGGGATCACCTCCCTGGAGCCCCCTCCCCATTACAGCTGACCCATCAGAAAGGGGCTCAGGGGGCACGAGAGATTGGTGAGGAAAACCTGGGAGCACCACCCGGCCTTTCCCAAGCAGAGAGCAGAGGCTGCAGCCAAAACCTCAGAGGAGAAACAAGAGACTGATTTATTCCAAATTTAAAGGTAGAAAGTACCTGATCTGAGGGGACTGACTCACCCTCATGAACACAAGGATTGTTCTGGTCTGCCAGGTCCCAGCAGTGGCAGAAAGAGGTCCCAGTACAAAACTGATTCACCCCACGCCTGAGAAGTGCAGGAGTGGCCCTGGTGGTGCTGATCCTGATGGCTCCCAGCCACAGGAGCACCTGGACACCCAGTGCAGCGTGCTCAGACCCTCCCAGTCATGTGGTGACCCCAGGACACCTCAACTGGACCTTCACATTGCAGGGATCAGAGAGGTACAGACAGAAAGGGGTGAAGTAAAACACCTCCACAGAGCAGGATGGGGTAATGGAATCCTGGGCTGTGAGCAGAGGGGTTTGCAAAGAGCCACCAGTGGATGGGAAGATCCCTTTTGAGGTGTGGAGCAGGAAGAGGGTGCAGACCCCCACCATGCTGAGCTGCAAGCAGGGAGCAGTGGGGAGGGGCACAGCTGTGAGGGACCCCCAGTAATTAAGCTGTGGGCACAGTGAAAGGGTGGCTGGTGGGCAGAGATGTCCAGAGGTGCTGAGCTGTCCCATGCCAGGCTGGCACTCCACATCCAAGTGTCCCAGTGGGTTTGCAGGAATCTGCCCACGCCGTGGCTGCGCCACCACCACGGCACAGGGAAGAGCCAGGGCTGGTGTGCTGCTCTTGAGGCCACTGGAAGAGGAGGATCCAGGAAGTCCTGCTGTGAGGCCAGATCCTGCTGCCATTCCCGTGGGTCAGAGAGGTGCTGTGGCTCTGTCAGGGCAGCTGGACCCTGCCTTGCTCTCTCCCTCTGGCTCCGGCTGCGCGTCCAGCGAGTCGATGATTTCCCAGGTTCCGGAGCAGCTGGACGTGGGGGGGTCTTTGCTGCTGCCCTGATACCACAGCCCAAAACTGTAGAGAGAGCAGATAAGGGCTGTGGGGGAGAAGCACCTCCCCAGGGAGGATGTGGAATCCCAACCTCCCACTGTGTTTGGTGGTGGCAGCAGGATACAGCCCGGCTGCAGGTCCTGGGAGCGTGTGGCACCCAGGACAAGGCAGATCCCCCTAAAACAACCACCCCTGTTTTGGCAGCAGCCCTGCACCAGCCTGCTGACTCTGCTCCTATCATATCCAACCTCAAAAGGTGCCAGGTGCCAGCCAAGCCCCAAACCTCTCCACTGGCAGAGCCTCCCATCCCTACCAGCACAGGAGCAAACTTACAAGCTCCTAATTTTGGATTCTGGAGGCTGAGCATCCACACAGTCTGTGCCATGACCTGGGAGCCAGGAGCCCTCCTCTTCATCACTGCAGCACAAAGAAATGGGGGTAAACCTGCACTGAGCCACAGCAGCAAGTGCTGGAGCCGCTCTGGAACTTGTGCAGTGCTCCCAGTGCCACCACCTCGCCTCCCTTTTGTCACTTGCAGGCAGGGACAAGTGGCATCTGGCCAGGCCATGCCTGACTGCTGACAGGGACACACGAGCTGCAGCACAAAGCCCAGCCCCTCTGGCACAGCTATGCCAGAGAACACATCAACTGCAGACATCAAACCTTTGATCTCTGGAGGGAGGAGGCAGCTCTGGGCTTGGGGAAGTTCCAATCCAGGGCATCACAGACATGGAAATACTGGAGCAGGCCAGCCAGCACCCACCCTGCACACGAGGATCCCAGCACCCAGCCTGACTCACCTGCTTGCCGACTCCTCTGTCGTTCCCAGCATTTTGGCTCTGATTTTTTTCCTCTGTTTTTTGATATTTGACTTCATTGCATCCAAGAAGAAGCTGGGAATTCTCTCCTCATTCAGCAGCTCTCTGGCAAAAAGCAGCCAGCTGGTTAACCAAGAGCCTGGGGAATATTCTGCCCTGACTGTGGTGAGAGCAGCCTCTGATGGGCCACGGGTGGCTGCAGGGACAGGACTCACCTCTGGTAATAGGCCAGTTCCTCCTGCACCAAGAACAGGTTGGTCTTGAGCTCATTCCTCTCTTGCAGGATCTGCTGCAGCTCTTCCTTGGAGAAGCAGCAGTGAGCAGGGCTCCTGTCCCCATCCTGGTGCTGCAGCTCCTCTGAGGGCGACAGGGCTCCCTCCTGGAGGGGATGGAAAGAGAGTCAGCAGGCAAGCAGAGACCTCAAAACCCCCAACCAAAGGCTGGGTGCACATGCAGGCAAAAATGGAAAAGTCCCATCTCAACCAACAACTGCTGCCCATCACCACAGCTCCTCACCCTCTGTGTCCCACCTGCTTTTAACTCCTGTCACCTCACCTTGCTCCACCCATAACAGTTTTTACAGATGAGGTGTCACTGGCATTGCAGACACCACATTGTTCAGTTTTCAGCTGCGGGGTTCCCTCCAGCAGCCACGTCCTGCTGGCAGCCAGCAGCTCTGGGCGTGCCCAAAGCTCTGCACAAGGCTGCAGTGCGGGGTCAGCGTTGGTCAGCACTGCCCGGCAGCAGCGAGGCCACAGCTCAGACTCACCCCAGCAGGCTCTGGCTGCCGGCTCTCCAGGGCTGTCCTGCTCCTCCTGCTTGTTTCCCTCTGGCTCTGCAGCACAGCAGCCTCCAGGTCTGACTTCTGCTCCAGGGCACTCTTGAGCTGGGCCTGCACCACGGCCACCTTGTGCCGCAGCTCCTCGTTCATGGCCATGAAGCGATGGAGCTGTTCCTGCAGCTGGAGGGGCCAGGGCAGCCAAAGGTGAGGCGGTGTCCCCACGCAGGGACATCAGTGCCACCTGCCCCGGGGGGGTCAGCAGCTGTGACAGCCCCACAGGTCCCCTTGGCACACCACACCCTGAGCCCCCGGGCCCTCACCGCCTCCGTGTCCCGGCTCTTGCAGACGATCTCGTGGGCCTGGGCACGAAGTTCGTCCCTCTGTCTGTCCACCACCTCCTTCAGCCGCAGCATCACCTCCCGCTCCTTCCGTGCCGTGCTGTCTGAGACCAGACAGGGGTGGGCAGGAGTCAGAGGCCCCAGGGACTCCCCCAACCACACAAAGTTCCTCTGTGCTTCTACAATCTCTGACTTGTTCCTGACAATCTCACGATGGGAACAGTGGAAAGAAGGGAACTGAGTTTTAGACCATTCCCAACACATCTTTGTGCTGGCCCAGCCACCCACAGCCTGTGCCTGCCTCCACCACCCTCCTGGGGGCTTTCGAGGTGCTCTGGAGGTTTGGCATCCCTGTGACTTGCAGAGCAAGGTAATGCCTGTGCTCCCTCGGTAGGACAGGTCTCCAAGGTGAGGTAAAGGAGAGCAGCATTCCAGGCTCCAGAAGAGCAGGTTCAGCCTGGCACCCAGCCTGCTACTCCACAGGGACACCCTGCGGCACCAGGGGACCCCGAACCCACCGGGACACCCACCTTCCTGGGACTGGCTCTCCGCAAGCTGCCCCAGGAGCTGGCGGTTCTGCTCCTCCAGGCAGGCCAGGCGGCCGTGCAGGGCTCGCTCCCGGCGCTCAGCCTCCCACAGCCTCTGCTCCGGGTCCTGGGGGACGGGGACAGCCGGGTCAGAGCCGCCCCGGGGGCGCAGTGACAGCCGGGCCAGCGCTGTTCCACTGGACGGTGACAGCCAGGTCAGAGGCTTCCCAGGGGATGGGGGACAGCTGGGTCAGAGCCACCCCCCAGAAAGGGGGACAGCAGGGTTAGAGCCATCCCAGGGGAACAACTGGCCCAGACAGGTCGGAGCTATCCCAAGTGATGCGGGACAGCAGGGTCAAATCCATACCAGAGGACAGGGATTGCGAGATCAGAGCCGTCCCGGGGGACGGCAGACAGCCGGGACAGCCATCCCTGGGAGAAGGGAACGGCCACACCAGAGCTGTCCCGGGGGACGGCAGACAGCCGGGACAGCCATCCCCGGGAGAAGGGAACGGCCACACCAGAGCTGTCCCGGGGGACGGCACGAACACGGGACAGCCATCCCCGGGAGAAGGGAACGGCCGGGTCGGAGCCGCCCCCTCGGGGAACGCGAACAAGCCGGGTCGGAGCCGTCCCACGGCACGTGGGACACCCGCGTCCGCCCCAGCCCCTGGGAAACGCGAGCAGCCGGCTCTGCACGGACACGCGTGGCCCGGCGCCACCGGCTCAGGCCCCGCTCCCCGCTCACCTCCGCCTCCCGCGGCTCGGCCGGCGCTGCCGGNGCCCGGCCCGGCCCGCCCCGTCCGGGGCCGCCCCCGAGGCGGGACCTCACCGGCGGCGCGCCCGTTCGTACAAAATTTATTGAGAGGAAAAGAGGGGAAACAACAACGCGCGGGGCGAGGGGAGCGAGCGGGGCACACGAACACGCTGTTGAATATCAACAGTACTAAGAGGGGCGCGGGCAGGATTAGGCGTAGAGGTCCTCGCGGTCGGCGGAGTAAACCTCCCCCTCCTGCAGCAGCGCGAAGTTGAGGAAGTGAGAGGGGCGATGGACCTCGTGGTAAAACTCCTTGGGGTTGGCGAGCTGCAGCTCGTACTTCATGTTGGGGTCGTGGCGGACACCTGGAAAGGAAGAGAAGAGAGCGTCACCCACCCGAGCACTCCCCTCCTGCCTCCTCCATCCTTCAGGAGCCCAACAAAGCTCTCCCCCCTTCTATGACCATTTCCATGACACAAGAGAGAGTTCCAAACCCACAAAATCATCCCACTTTGGGTTGGCCCCTGTCTTGGGGTGATTCTGTAGCAATACTGTATTCCCCGCTGCCTGGATTTGTGTCCAAACCGGCACACCCCCCAAGAGATTTACAATCCTTTTGTGCTGGCTGAGTGTTCTGTCACTCATTTCCTGACCCCTTCTCCAGCTGCCCGTGGTGTTCATGATACCAGGACCTCCCTACCGGGACCAGCTTCTCTCTTGCATTTTCCATTATCTCTTCTGCCTGACAGGGATTAATTATTCAGTGGTGACAGACCATGCACTACAATCCAGACAGACATGCTATCTATTTTTCCTCTCTATCAGTTTGCTCTCTTGCCACCAAAAAAATCATCGAACTGACATCCCAGTGCTGGTACTAAGGAATGTTCAGGGCACGGTGCTGGTATCCCTGCCAGCCGCTCTGAGGAAGCTTTGGAGTGAGGAAGGAGCTATTCCCTCCTCCCCAGGCTGCCTCCTTTCCCCTCCCCTCGGCAGGCCAGCTCACCCATGAAGTTGTAGTTCCAGGAGCCCTGTGCTGGGACCATGAAGAAGCCGAGGAAGCGGTCAGACAGGAGCATCTGCACCCTCTCGTAGTGGGAGGGGAGGTAACCCTTGGGGTTGTTGCCTTTGTCCGTGTTCTGCCGGCCCCACTCGTACCCGCTCGGGGTCAGTTTGTAGGCTGTCAGCGTGCAGGAGCCAGGGGTGAAACTGCAAAGGACAAGATGAGAGGCAAGTCAGATTCACCTGGGGCACAGGAGGGAAAGCAGCAAGGAGCCAACACTCCCTTTCTGCCGATTTTGAGTTGCCCAGCACTGCAGCAGCACCCTTCTCAGAGGAGCACCAGGAGCTTCCCTGCCCCTCACCTGCAGGTGATGATGATGGTCTTCTCCCCATCCCAGGAGGGGTTGTCAGCCATCACCTTGGCGTGGGTGGTGACATCCTGTGGTGAGAGCTGGGGGGACTCGTTTGGTTGGGTGTGAATCCATCCCAGGGGTTCCATTTCCTGACAAAGAGAGAGTGGTTCAGAGAAAAATCAAAACCATTTAAAACGAGACCCCTTCAGGCCTGGCAAAAAGGACACAGAGATCAAAGGCTTCCCCCTCACTTGATCTCCATCAGGTTTGCCTTCAGACTGACTCCTGCCAGTCCTACCACTACAAAAGACCAAGGGAAGCTGCCCCACCACCTCAGGTCCTCGTTACTGACCTTCCCCCCCATCCTGGAAGCTAAACCTCAACTCACCTTGAGATACTCGTGCTGTGGCAGCTGCCCTGGCAGGTGCACGGTCTGGTGTGTGCCCCACTGGGGCACCATCACAATGCAGCGGATCTCCTTCACCTGGGGGTTGTCTGGAGGGCTCACTCCATACAGGTAACCTGCAATCTAAACCACACACATCTCTCTTAGGAGGCCAGAAAAGATCTCTGTGTAACTGAGAGAGGGAACTCCTTAATTCCTGAGGAATCAGAGGGATTCACATGGATGAAGAACAACAGCAGGTTCCTCCTAGCCCTTCACCAGGAGTCCCTCAGTGAGCACAATTTGCTGCACACTCACCTGGGCCCGCAGGTCTGAGATGCAGATGAACTTCTTCAACACATTTTTGGGAAGGATGTAGGTGTAACCTGTCTCCTTTATGTCATCTGATGAGACATAGATGTGGTTTGTCCGCAGGTGCAGGTTGGCAGCAGAAATTGCTCTGCGAGGCGGAGACAATGATCAGAGGGGGCACAGATCCTCCCTGAGCATTCCAACCCTTTCCACCACCCCTGCCTGCCTTCCTACCTGACCCTCCACTCAGTCTTGGAGGAGAAGGTCTGGGTTTCATAGTTGCTGGTGGTGGAGGTGATGATTTCATCCCCGTGTTTGTTCACCGTGCGGGTCTGCGTGGCCGTCAGCTGCGACTGCTCCTTGGTTTGCTTCTCAATTTCTGCAATCTGCTGCCTCTGCTGAGATGGGGCAGAGATCTCCATGCCCAGGATGATGTCTCGGATCTCTGACTGGGTCAGGGATGCCACATTCACGCTGGAAGAGAAAATCCACTCAAGTCAGGCATTTCAAAACACATTCTGGAGCCTTCTCACCAAGGCACAAGCTCAGAACATCCACTCTGGGTACTATAGAAAATAAAATCCCAACTTTTTAAACAAAAGAGGGGCCATGATCAAATGATTTTTATCTGCCTTACCAGAAAGTTATTAACAATAACCAGATGCCCTACAAAGCTGAGAGTTCATTGACAAAGGCCCTTGGCCACAGCCTTTAGGGCAGGAAGGAAAGGCTGACAGGATTATGGCAGCTGCACAGTGGCTTACTTGTTCTTCTTGCCATAGTCAGCAAGGATGAGATCCTTGAGCTGCACCTCCACCTTGATCCACTCCTCATCTGTCAGGGTTGGCCAGATGTGGTGAGGCTCAGTGATGGTTGTCTTGTCTGGCTTCAGGATAACTTTGGCTCGATCGTTGTTCACGTGCAGCGCCCGGAGAATCAGGATCAGACGGGAGAATGCCTTGGAGATGAGAAAAAGATGCAGTTAGAAAGGAGAAAATTAAATATACAAGGCCCTAATAGAGCATTGTTCTGCTTGGGCACATGGGAACTGCCAGTGAAATCCATCTAAAGGAAAATCCAGGCAGATTCTGAGTCAAGTGCTCCCGAACAACAAATGATCAGGGATATCTGAGGCCTTGGCTCCTGCCCCATTTATCAGCAGTAAAACAAAATGCAGGAGACACATCTGTGCTTACTGTGTAGGAAGAGATGGTTTTCAGCCAGTCATCATATAGATTGAAGAGAACCATCTGGGGTTCAGTGGCCTTCAGGATGAGATCACCAAACTTCTCCACTTTCAGACAGGCCTGGAAGGGCAGCTGCAGCTCCGAGCCTTTGATCACAATATTGGGGAAATCCAGCAAGTGCACCTGGAGTTTATTATGAGGAATTAGCTCACAACTACTGCAGAACATCACAGGACACAGAACTGTCCTGTTATCTCCCAGATTTTACACATCCTCAGGGAGCTGCATCCTTACCTCAAGTGGGTCCAGCATGCCCTTCCGTGTCACTATGATCTGCTTTGGCTGCTCCTCCACGGGAAGGGATCGGATCAAGGCAGCCACTTCTTCAGCAGTCTTCCACTTGGCCAGCTACAGAAAGACAGCAGGGTTAGAGAAATATCCCCCTGCCCTCCAGCAGCATCTCCATGTCTCTGGGAACCAGAGGGATGCAAACCAAATTCTAAAAATACGACTGGAATTTATGGCTTGTTCCAGATCAGTGACAAGGTCCAGCATTTCCTCCTTACTGATCACAGAGGGCAGTTCCCAATCCTGGAGCTCAGTTACTCCTGAGTGGCTCAGAAAAACCAGCTGGCCACTCCACCTCCCTGGATTTGCCACCTGAGTTTTCTCACTGCACTGGATGTAGAGCCAAGTGCAGAGTGATTTCTGTAACAGAGGGCACAGCTCTGTTCCTCGAACTCTGCTTGATGATGTGAGGTCTTTACACCTCAGAGCCTCAAAATCCTTGCAGCTGCAATGCCTGTCTTCTTCCACTTCTACATCCCACACTCCTGCCTGCCTGACCACTTGGGACTTAGGAGTTCCAAACTCAGTAAGAGGCAGGAAGATGAAGATCTTGGTGATGTTTTCTGCTCAAGAGTGTCCCAAGCAGTCAGACCCACCCTGGCTCACACCTGAAGCACAGCCAGGCCCTACCTGTCCCAGACGCTTCTGGCCTGCCCACACAGATGTGTGGATGATCTTCAGGAAGAGCTGCCCAGTTCTGGGATTGAAGATGAAAATGGCTCCATTGATGGGTTTTGTGGTCAAATTCCCTTCAAAAGTCTGAGGAAACAAGTGAGAGTGAGAAGTGCAAGGGAGATAAATGGAGCCCACCCACACCTTTACAAAAGAGCCAGCTCTGTGTGCTTTGAGTAGGAGCTGTGTGGGAAATTTAAGAGCTGCTCTGTGCACACTGCAAAACTCTTGTGTTGATTCCCACTTTTCCATCATGCAGAGAAACCTCCACCCCACTCAGTCCTTTCCCTCAGTTCCTTTCCCTCTGGCCTCACCTTGTGGATGGTGACTCTGTACACATTGGTGTCATCCACAAACCAGATGATCTGGTTGGAGAAGAGCTCCCCATAGTTCTGGGAGGACAGGTAGGGCTCTGTGGGCTCTGAGGAGTAGAGCTGCAGCCCTTTGCGGATCCGTTCCCTCAACACATACAGGGCAGGGTTTGCTTTCATGATTTTGGCCATGGCCTGCTGGATCAGAGGTTTGCTCCCAGGGAACCAGTTCCCATAAGCACTGAAGAAGGAAACAAACAGAAGACCAATGTTACCATTAGATCTGAAGAGGCAACAGACACACAGGTCCTTCCACACAGCAGCCAAGCCCCTTTCTACCTGCTGAAAATGCAGCCTTGTACTGCAGTGTGGCTTCTGTAATGTCCCTGGGAGTTGGTCACTTATGGCTTTTCCCTACAGCCCCTCAGTGGGAAGCCACAGCACACACATGCTGCAGTCCCACAAAAGCTGCCCCTTCTCTAACAAACACATTGGAGACCTGATTTCTGACTTTCCCCCTTGTTTGCAGTGAGAAACAGCTGTCCCCACTTGCAGGGATTGAAACAAGGCCTGACCTTCAGCTCCAAAAACAGTCTGACAGAAATATCCTACGAAACAAATTATTAATGAACTGAGGGAACTGAACCACCACTACTGAGCAAAAACTGGGCAACCTGAGATGCCTTATTCCACTCACTGCACATCTGCAGCTTCTGCCTTCTCCCCTCATCCTCCTGCCTGGAACACGACCCAGTCTGGAGATGCGCTGAGACAAAACCCACAAACTGCAAATTCCAACCCTAGAAACGAAACCACAGAAGGTGCAGCTCTCACCTGTGCAGGTTGTAGGCCAGATCAATGGCAATGAGCACCCCAGTGGGAGAGGGGTAGATACTCATGTTGTCTGTGGTGTAGTCCAGGAACTTGGCCCTGGCGTAGCGCTCGATGTCGTGGGAATCGTAGTCGCCCCAGCGCAGCTGGATGTCTATCCAGTACTTCTGGGTGGTGGTGCTGTCCATCACATCCCTGAGGAGAAAGCAAGCCACAAGGAGTTCTTCTGGCACAAAATGCTCCTGCAGTAACTGTCACCAAGCATGGATGCTGCAGCCAGCTGCTCTCCACATTCCACCCTGGAAAGGGACTCTACTGTTCTCATGCACAGCAGTGAATGCAGAGGCTGTTGAAAAGTTTAAACAAAGCAGCACTGAGTCCACTGCTGTGTAGTCACGAGGGTCATTGCCCCCAGGGACTGTCTGGTGAAGATTCACTGAGAATTCACTCCAGATTCTGGCCCTGGGCCAGCTCAGCTTTGTGGAGTTTCCAGAAAAGCCTTCAACAGCTGAGGGAAAAGTTCACCCAGAGGAGAGAACAGGAGCAAAGGCAGTGTTGGTGTTTTGCAAAAAGCAGTGCCAGGAGGTGCTGCAATCACCTACCCCAACAAGCCCTGTGCTTTGCTGGACACAACCTCCAATGTCCCCAGAGAAAATCAGCCCCAGAAGCCCAAGAGACACAGAGGCTCTGGGTGACAGGCTCAGCAGCTCTGCTCTGCAGGAAGATCAAGGAGAGGGAAAAGGGAAACTCACTTGGAATCTGCGAGCAATGATGGACGGGACACATTCCACTTGTAGGAAGC
The DNA here is from genome assembly GCA_013398075.1 of Notiomystis cincta. Classification (NCBI taxonomy): domain Eukaryota; kingdom Metazoa; phylum Chordata; class Aves; order Passeriformes; family Notiomystidae; genus Notiomystis; species Notiomystis cincta. The sequence goes on along the minus strand of VZRX01004060.1, from coordinate 17,659 downwards.
AAAGAGAAGGATATCTGCACATGAGGAATTCATCTTGTAGGACTTCCTGGGATGGATTGTCTCTTTCTGCACTGTCTCAATCTCCAGAGCATCCAGCTCTTGATCAAACACCTGGAGAAAAGGCAGTCAAAGATGAGATGTGTTTAAGCAACCCAGATAAAGAATCCTCAACACTGAGGCAGCCAGGAAAATCCCATTTTCCATTTCCTCCTTTTCTCTGACAGATTGCTGGAGGAGGACTGGTCCTGCTCTAAAAGGGCACAGAAACAATTCAAGCCAACACTGCTCACCTGACACAAATCCATGACAATACTCTCATGTATCTTCTGCCACAAGTGAGCTCGGAAAATCTGGATGAGGGAAATCTTCAGTGTGGGGATCTTGCCATGCATGAAGATCCCTGTCAAATCCAGCTGCACCTGGAAGCCAACATACACCTGCAAAGGAAAAGCAGCTGTGAGGACACAAAACAGCAAAACTGAGGAAGTTCAAAAAATGGAGCATCTCCTGTTAAGGAGGTTTAGCATCTCTGTAAGAGATGTCCTGAGAATTAATTGGATCAATTAACTGCTCTCATTTCAATGGAAAAGTGGTGTCTGCTCCTAAAGGGACAAACACCAGGTACTTACATTGGCTCTGTTAATGGTAGGAGACCACCAGAGAGTGAATCTTCTGTTTGGAATTTGGTTCAGACCCGATCTCTGGGCATTTGTCAGCTTCTTCCACTTCATGGACTCCTCAAAGCCACTGGCCTTCTCCCTAGAAAGGGCAGACCATCAACTGCATTAGATTTAATTGCATGAGATGTCCCTCACCTCTGCTGCCACATGTCACTTGTAACAGAGACAGGGATCAGCCAGGAGCTGGAAGGGTTGTTTCACACCACGAAATTCCCATGGATTTGTAAGAAGTTCAGCTGTAGCCCCCTCCCAGGTACCCTCACATCTGAACTACACAAAGTGCTTGAGTAACCACTGAAAACCAGCAGACACTCAACAGAATCATCACAGCCTGAGCCCAGACCCCCCATCAAGGCTCCTCTTACCAGAAGAGACCCTCCCACGTGGGGAAGTAAGTGCCCTTGAAGAGAGTGTGCTCCAGGATGCCTTCCACCCCGCCCAGAGCCTGGATCATGTCCGTGCGGTAATTGTTCAGGTTCCAGAGTTTGCCATCGTGGCGCTGGTGTGTCCACCAGAACGGGTTCTGCTTCAGCACCTGGAGACAAGTGAGCAGATCAATCACCTGGCTGCACTGATCCTGGGAACCAACATCATGCTGATGTCAGAGAACAGGGAAAAAGCCTCATACTCTCAGAGCTGGAGGACAGAGCTCATCTACAAGACGAGTTCTGCCAGTACGACTCTGCAACTCACACTGGGTAGAATCTCAGATAATGTTTTTATCTTTCAGGGATTAAATTTCTACAGAGCTATCATTAGAGGCTTTAAATGTATTTTTCCAGTGCTATTAAAACTTATTATTTTGGAGTGTTTGCTCTGGGACCATTTTTTTCTCTCTCCTTAATACACAGTTGCACTCATTGTGGTTTTCCCCAATACACTGCAATGCTTCAAAAAGTGGAAGTACCAGTCAGTACCTGATACTGCTTGAAGTCAGTCCTGACTCTCCATCCTTTATCATAAGCCAGGGTATGCCTGTCCTTCTGGAAAAGGGTGTTGATACGAGGAATGCCCCTGTCCCAGGAGTCCTCCAGATCCTCCAGTGTCAGACGCCTGCAGAAAAAAATCAATCCCCACACTTTGTTACCTCTCAATTTACAGCAATGCATTGATGAGAGTTCAGCTGATGAGATCACAGAAATTACACAGCTCAGGGCTCTGGCAGGGGACACTAAAATGCCAAACACTCAGCTAAGTGTTTGCAGCTGTCACTGTGAACATGGTGATACCAAACAGGCAAAAGAAAAAGCCCTTGGAAGTGCACAGAACTGCAAATGGGTCTGGCATCAGCTTCTCCTGATGGCCATACCATTTTCCCATAAGGGAGCAGCTTTGCAGGTACTACAGGGCCAGCAAGGTCTCCAAAAGCCCCAGACAGCACAAACCTTCCCACTGCTGCCTGTCCTGCCACACATGGACACACACCTGTTCTGGGCTATAGCCTCTTGTCGTTTCAGGGCATACTCTGCCCACACCCTCTGAGAGTCAATGAATTCACTCTCCCATGGCTGGATGTACCGATACAGATTTGGGATCAGCTGGTCCTCCTCATGACTCATTCCTGAGCGGAAGTGAGTGATGCCAACATCTGTCTGCTTGGACCACCTGAACAAAGAGACACAACAATGAGGTAGGAGGAACTGGGACTTCCCTGAAGGCAACACAACTCTGTACCATGGCATGGATTAGCACTCTTGGAATATTTTTAGGGGAAAGAGCATCTGAGAGAACATTCAAGCCATGCAGGAATTAGAAGAGCACAACTCACCTCAGGTCAGACTGAGGGATGAGAACATGGCCCATGGAGAGCATGCCCAGCCCCCCCAGCTCCTTAGGGGTGTAGAACACCACCGGAGGAAAACGGCTGGGCATTTTGGAGTTCAGGCCAATCTTGATTCGAGTCTGGATTTTATTCTCACACTTCACCAGCAAATCAAGCAGCTCCTGAGTATTTACAACAGCTTCCCGGAAATAAGTCATCAAGCCAATCAGAGCTGTATTCCATTTATTGACAATCTAGAAAGCAAAGGAAAGGATCAGCTCCCAGCTCATTCCCCAAGAATCTGCAGAAAGCTGCCATAGATCTCCTTCCCCCCTTACCTTAGTGAAGGTTGTGGAGCCAGAGGCCATGAGGATCTGCCTCACTCTGTTGTGAAACCTCTGCATTGACTCATCATCCACCCGCAGGAAGCACTGAGCCGTGCGCTCCTTGGTGACCTAAAGAGCACAGGCCCATCAGTTCCCTCCTGGAAACCCCTCCCCACCATGGAAATCCCACCCAGGGATGGCTCCCCCAGCCCACCTCATTCTGCAGGTTCCAGACCCCGTCCTTGTGGGTGAACTCCTCGTAGCTGGTGCGGCACTTGGGCAGGATGCGGCACTCGAAGCCGCACATGTTGAACAGCAGGTTGGGGTTGTCCTTGCTGTACACGGACACGAAGCTGTTCTCCCACTGCACCGTGGTCACCGAGCGGGGCAAACGGTTCTTGATATCCCAGAACACAGCACGGCCACTGGAAAACACCACGTGTGCAGTGTGACATGAAACCATTTCCCCGAGTAACAGCTGGGTAAGTTCTCAGAGCTTCCCTAACTTTTCAGGATTTCAGCACTAGACCCCTCACTTCCCACATCTCCTGAGCACTTAGTCTCCAATAGCTACTTATCACAACTGATTCCCCCTTTTTCCCACCACTCCTGCTCCTTTCCTGGCTGCAGCACTCACAGGTTCACGTCGTGCTTCATGAGGCGCATCCGAGCGTCCCGGGGCCAGCACTTCTTGTTGTTGTAGCCCACGATGTTCTCGTTGTTGGGGTCTGGGTGCTCTGTCAGGTACCTCTGAATTAGGTCTCTTGCCTCGTCAGCTGTAAACCTGGAAAGGCACAGAAAAGGATCTGGAATCACATGATTGACTGATCAACCCCAGCCTGGCCAAAAAGATAAGGATTTAATTAGGAAAAGCTGTTTGTCAGCCTGGTTGAAGGTAACTATCCTGGTTTTGTATCCTCTCAGTGAATGGGGGGATTTCATTAGCACAGAGGAACTCAGGGTTTGGGTTATCCTTCCATGAAGAGACAGAAAAGGCTTATTTTACCAGTCTCTAATTTACCAAATCTCTAAACAACTGAGCTCTTAACGTTTTTGTGTTTCTATTGGTCCAGTGAAGCTGCAGAAAAGTGAACTGAGAAAGCAAGAGAAGGCATGTGGACATGCAATTACCCAGGAAGTCTGTCAATTCAAATATTCCTGATCTTCAGTAGCAAAGGGAACAAAAACCAAGAGCAGGAGCATACTAATTCTCCCTTTCCTCTGTGTTCACCTGAGGAAAGCAGGGCCCCAGAGATCTCACCTGAAGAAGATGTGAATCCTGTCAATGTATCTGCAGAAGAGGCGAATGGGATGGGCCACCTCGGTGGCAATGTCCTGGAAGCTGAGGAAGTCATTTGGCATCTGGGGAGGCCCAGCCATCTCACTGGCCCGGTGCAGGCCCAGCACCAGCAGGTCCATCACAAGCCCATAGTACTGGACAATGAAGGAAGCAAACTGCAGCCCACGAATAATCCCATAGGAGTTTGTGTGATTCATGTCCTGAGGAGGTGAAGGGGAATTGTGAGAAAACACATCCCAATACATCAGAACCCTTTCACCTGAGCAGCTGCTCTTCAGCAGGACACAGAAGGGTTTTTTTAATCCCTCATCACTATTGTCTGGCAAATCTTGTGTTCCTTCTTTGCCACGGGTCCAAAACCTCCTCCCTGGTGGATCCCTTTTACCCCAAACCCCCTTTCCTGCCAACAGCCATCACCTTGTAGTTGATGACCACGTTGTTCTTGGCTGTCATGTAGTCAGCAATGTTGTGATCGACGATGAGACGCAGGAGCCTGTTGAGCAAGGTCAGGTCAATCTTCTCATACATCTTCTCGAAGCGAGATTCCAGCATCACGTTGCATTCCCCTTCACTCGTCTCCCAAACATCCTGCAGGTTATTAATGCCTGAGGGAACAAACAGAGTTGTGTTATCTGACATCAGAGCACATCAGCAGCCCCTGGGTACAGGAATTCAACACAGGTCCTGCAATGCCTGATTTTTCAGCCTGGATCTATCCAGAAAGAGGAGGAAAATTATGTAATCAACCATAAATGCTGGGCAAGTTGTCCTCCTCCAGCAGATTCGTATGTATTGACCTACAAACACATCTCTGGTTGTAATTACTGACTGCAAATTGCAAAAATAAAAATTCAGCTCCCAAGGGGACTCATACACAAGCTCCCTCACAGGAAAAAATCACTTTTACATGGAATCCAGGAGCCCACTGACCTTGGCACCACTTGTACACCAGCAGTGGGGGTGGTTCAGTGTCAGCAGGTTTGATCCAAGGAGGGAAGAGCCTTCGCTTATCAGCCTCATACCACAAGTACTGATCCAGATAAGCATCTGTGATCTTCTCCAGGGGCTCAACATCATAAACAGGGACCAAGTGGCTGTAGAGATCCATGAACTCAATTCCCACCTTAAAAAAAAAAAAAAAAAGCAGGAAAAACTGAGGCTGATAGTTGAGAGAAAACACTAAGGTTTTGTGTCATTTAGCTTCTGAATGCAGCATAACATGGCTGGGCTTTCACCAGGCTTTCACTCACCTCCTTGAAGGCTCTCTGAGTCAACAGATGTCGTTTGATTCTGGACAGAGCTTCGTGGGGATTATCATAAGCCTGCTCAATCAAGCCCAGCTCCTCTCTCTGTGACTGATTCAGGCGTGATTTCACACTGCAAACAAGACAGAACAGCTCAGCACCTGCACAGGAACAGCCTAATGGCATTAAAGTGATGAATGATAATGTTCAACCTGTAATTCTTCACAATTCACATCCCCAAACTTACAAGCATGGCAGTGGTTTTGCCCAAGTGACAAATCAATTAGAACTCCCAGTTAAGTTGGCAATACAAACAACAGCCTTTAGCAGGATAAATCAGGATAAATTTTACACCATACTTAATCACAGGGATAATGGATAACAAAACAGAAGCTTTTCCCAGTGCCCCTGAAGATCAGGATCATTTCGCACTGCTTACCTGTAAGCTTCCTTCAGCCTCTCCAGGGCTAAGATCAGCAGCTTGGTGTCATGCTTGTAGGACAGTGGGGGGAAGGGAATGGGGGAGAACCTCCTGCTCTCCAGCCAGTGCACTGTGGTTGTGTACACAGCAACAGCCTCTTCTGCAGTGATGTAAGGCCCATCCTGCAGAACCATACCACCAGAATTAATCAGTGAAAGCTTCCTTACAAAAACAGCATTAATTTGGGCAATTTCAGGGAGGACAGAAGTACCTTCAGGTAATTATGCTGCCGTTCCTGCTCAGCTTTCAGGTAGAGTCTGGTCAGCCTGCCCAGGTTCTTCTTACAGACGGTTTTGTCGACAGTGGCTCCCCGGCGGATCCGCTCCCGGTTGTAGTGAGCTGTGTTTGTCCACCAGTCAGCTTTGGCCTTCACATACCTCAGGATCATGTTCTCAATTGGAGTTGGAAGCCCTGGCACCTGAGGAGGGACAGGAACTTGAGGGAAGCAGGAGTGGGAGCCTTCCAAGAGCAGCTCCACTTGGGAAATGTTAAAACTGAACCCAAAGGCCAAGCAAGAGATTTACCTTCCAGGGAATATTGGCCTTCCAGCAGCGCCAAGCCTCGCTCAGGTGCTGCAGGATGGTTCTGGCTTTGTTCTGTTTGATCCCTTCTGGCATCATGTCCAGGATGTCATGCATCACAGCTGCCCTGAGCTCCAGGTCGAAGTGAGACTCCACGCGCTGCTTCGTGACAGTCTTTGCGACACCCTTGGAGTGACGGCCTGGAAAAAGCAAAGTCCTTCAGGAATTCTGGCACCACTGGGCACTGATTCTCCTCCTTCCTGATTCAGGAGTGCATGGAGGTGCAGGATGTCAGGAGAAATTACACTGCCAAGAGTCTGGAGTAGATGATTAAGTGACTGTAGAGCAGGGAATCCCAATTCCCTTCAGAATTTATTCTGGGGAGGGCACAGATCTTGTAAGAGCTCTAAACTGGTCAGTAGCTCTTGGGACTGGCATGGAGCATGGATAAACATCACCAGTGTGAAGAGAAAGCCAGCTGGCAAGTAAACAGTATTAATCTTTACCACACTCCTCCCACATGCAGCATTTACAAGGTGCTGACCTTCAAACTGCCTGGCCAGCAGATTGCCCAGCCAGCGTTCCAGCAGTGGGGTGATGCCCCTCATGAAGAACAGCCACACTCTCCAGCCTGGAGCCCAGAAACCACAGCCAGGACCTTTGCCCACAGGCCCCTGGAAGAGCAGAGATATGGTAAGATCAGGTCATTTATTGACACCCCAGAGTCCCTCCCTTGTTGCTCAGTTTACACAGGGTCAGTGTGATGTGGGAAGGTGGAACTTACTGTGTTAAACCTGTAGTAGATGAGATGTTTCAGGTCCTTGCACATACGAATCTGCCTCATCAGTTTGTACTTGTAGCGGTACATCCCCGTGAGCTGACCCACGTGGGCAAAGATGTACTGCAGGCCATCTGCCAGCTGAGACATGCAACACAGTCAGGGACAACAATCAACACCTCAGACAGCACCTCCTGCAGCCAGGTTTATTGTACAGAGAGTATCAATTCTTATAAACTAATATAAAAGCAGAATTTCAAACAGTGCTGCAACATTCAACCACTTTATGCATCCCATAAACGCCATTTTCCATATAAAAATTCCAATTCTCCTCTCAACTTCCTCTCACCACATTAAAAAAACAAAACAAAACAACCAAAAAGAGCCTACCTGAAATGCATCCACATTTCCCAGTCTGTACTGGACGTGGCTGTCCACCACCAGCTTAGTCAGCCGCAGGACCTCTCGGCACAGGTGGAAAGCGTTCCCAAAACGGGACTTTTTTCTTTCCTGGATAAAATATTCAAAATTTATGTAACAATGTCAGAGAAGAGTGAAACAACTCCAGTTTGGTCAGTCTGTACAACAACTGAGCAGCTGAGGCACTGTGGCCTCTCTTTCCACAGTAGCTACACAACCACCTTCAGTACAACAGCACTTGGACTGATACCTTTGTGGTGAGGGTCTTCACAGGCTTCAGGTTGAAGTTGTAATCCAAGTGAAGGTAATTGAGGTTCTTTCTGTGGATCAGCAAGTTCAGCATGTTGTAGCCCTGGCGACACACCTGCAGGCCAACCTCCACCCAGTCCAGCTTGGTGGACTGGAAAAACTTGGTAGCCTTGAAGGAGCGGAACAGGTACCTGGAGAGAGCAGAGGCCACAGTCAGCTCAAGCCCCTACCCACACCAGCAGCTCCCCACTGAACAGAGCCCACTCACCTCTTCTTCTGGGCCTTGGGAGGCCTGTGTTTGAGTGCATTCAGGACATAGTACTTCAGGAGCTTCTGGTAGGAGACTCTCACCTTGACTGGCTGTCCTGCTGGGCAGTGCTCACGGTACCTGTGGATAAATCACACTCCAGTGCTTCAGCTAACTCACATTGTTTAGAGGAAAAGTCTCCAGAAACCCTCCTAAAACCTCTAGAAACCAGTCACTGTGAAGTCTTTATTCCATTTTCATTTTAACAAGGTAATAATGTGACTACATCAGCCCTTCCCCCAGGACAGAACTCACCAGTTCTTGACCAGTGGGATGTCGAGAGCTCTCCGGGTCCTGCCAGACCTCAGGTTGAAGGGTCGTGGGGCCCACAGCAAGGCAATGCCATTGGCTGTGTTATCAGTGTACAGAGGGGTATCCTTCAGGAAAGGTTCCACAAACTCTGGCAACTCAAACTCTTCATCATCATCAGGCAGTGGTTCCTGGCTCTGAAACGCAGAAACACCACACAAGGTGGTTCAGCTTCAGCTCAGTTTCTGAGCTAAGCAAGTTAAAAAATCATCTCTTTGCTTTTATGGAAGAAATGTGGCTGTACTGAGTATGAGACAAGTAAAAAGCACTCAACAAGGCAAACTGTGGCTACCAGACCCTGAGTTAGGTGAGGGAACTTCAGGGAGATGTCAGCTCCATGAATACACCAGGGGCCACCAGATAAATAATCCAATAGTGTTAATTACACATTGAGCTTTATCCTACAGAAACCAAAGGAGACACCTTTGTTCAACTCCAGAAATACAAAAAGACTAAAATGACAACTGTGGGGTTTTGTGCCTTCTCCTGAAATATCAATGTTTGTGTGCTGCTATCAGAAGAAAGACACTAAAGCCCCCTACTTCCACACAGGAAGGTTTAGCACAGCAAATCCAGTGACTCACCTTGACAGAATGTCTGTGTGAAATGGGGTTGATCAGAGGATCAAAGTAAAAAGCTGGCAGGTCAGGATCTTCTGTTTTAATGAAAACAACATTTGGAGTGTGATACCTACAACAAAAAATATGTATCAGAACCTCTGACAGCCTTTCCCTCCTCTCTTTCCCCTCCTCTCCTGGCTCTGGAGGCTGCTGCACTTACCAGGTGAGGTGGACATGGTGTGGCAGGTTGTTGTACAGGTATGGGAAAGCAATTTTGTACTCTGTCCTGATGGGCTGCCTGATGATGATTTTGTTGATGTCATTAAATTCATTCCAGTCTTCATCCCTTAAATGAGACAAAAAACTGTTACACAGGCATTCAGGGTGAGAGAAACAAACATTTGGCACTGCAAACATACTACCAGCCCTTTCCTAGATAACCACTTATCTCTCTCCTAAACCCAACACTTACTGAAGATTGATGTCTCTGACAAGAGGCTCAAACTTGGGACCTCCAGGAATGGCCATGTTCAGTGCCTTGGAGGTGAAGAATGCTTTCAGGTCAAACAGGTAGAAGTAGTTGTCATCCACCAGGTCAGTGAGCAGCTGGTTGGCCAGGCGGTACAGGGTGGACATCATGGGGAGGGTGAACTGCCAGCGCTGGTAGGTGGAGCCATTGACATACCTGGGGAAAGGCAGAGCCACTGCAGACACAGCCACAGCAGCACCAGAGGAACACAAATAACCCAACACCTCTGGCCAGCCAGCACTCAGCAAACACAGGTGACACACGGGTGTCTCCAGGCTGAAAGAAAGGCTGCAGTGCTGTTGAAGATCACTCTGGACTCCTCCTGCCCAGAAAATGTTGGCTGCTCAAGATCCTCTCCTCCTCTGTGTTCAAACTGACACAGAACATCTGTGCACCTTCAGCAAACATCAGTTTCAAATTCCAACGAGACAATCCAGCTTTACAGCATGGTCAGAAACATCAGTTTCAGCAGGTAAGTGGTAACAGCCCTCCTGGATACAGGGGATGCTGAATCCCAGAATCCCAGAATGGCCTGGGTTGGAAGGAATCTTAAAGCTCATCTTGTTCTGACCCTTTCACCTTCCACCAGCCCAGGCTGCTCAGAGCCCCATCCCACCTGGCCCTGAACACTTCCAGGGATGGGGCAGCCACAGGTTCTCTGGGCAGCCTGCAGACAGGAGGTGCAGCTTTACAACATTCAGGTTTTCCCTGCCCACCAACACCCCACAAAGCTTACACACTGCCCTGTACAGGTCAGTTATGCTCTGTTGGTTTTCCCCCTCTCCCGGAGAACTGTGCTACCACAGCCACCTACTTCCTGTTGTCCTTCAGAGGCTGGTGGTCATAGAACCAGTCCAGCACAGGGGCATCCTCCTCTGGATCCAGCTCCAGCTGAATGGCTTCCAGAGGCTCCACATCCAGGATGTTATCAGCATAATCCAGCGGAGGCTCTTCATCATCAAACGGGGGGAATCTCATCCTCTTGAAGTGACGCCTGTCCCTCTTCTCCCGCCTCATCATGATCCACATGGACCTGCAGGAAACCAGGGGAGCGTCAAAAGTGGAGTTTTATGGTGGCTGCACAAAGGTTTGCCCCAGCTGGAGGAAGCAGAAGGCACCTACCCCCACTGGGCAATGTAGACAGGCTCGATGACCCAGGGGATCTCGTTGACGAAGGAGATGGCGCCGGTGATGTGGTAGAGCACGGGAACGTCCCGGATTTGCTCCCAGGGCATGGGCATGTTCTCCAGGAGCTTCAGCACAGCATGAGGCATGTACTTGAGAGCCCTGCAGCCACAGAGCAGGGGGAACCAGGCTGGGATGGATCCCAAAGACAGCCAGGCACCTGCCACAAGCACAGCTGCCTCCCAGCTTTCCCTCCCGCTCCAAAGGCAAATCCAAAAATTTCCCATTCCACTTTTGTACTATCAAAAGGTTTTCCACTGATTGAGCTTTCCTAAATGTTACACACAGAAAGTGAAGTTTTCAGTGAGTTCCTGGGGTTTTTATGGGTAAATAACAGACCATGAGGTGCATTAAATAAGTCTCTGCACCCAAACAGCAGAGAAGTGCTCAGGATGCTTTTCAACCTCGTAAAAAATCCTGGATACTCTCCCCAGCTTCTTCTGAGACACTGTGTTATGCAGGGCAACGTTTTTTCTCATAAATTCAAAGCAACAATTCCCTTTGCTGATATTTTTTGCACTGATACCTCACAGCAACACTGAGCTACAACTGACACTGAAAGCCCTTTGGAGAAGGAGCTTTTCCCTCGATGCTGCATTATCCAAACTAATGCTTTTTCTCATAAATTCAAACCAACAACTCCTCTTGCTAATCCTCGTCTTTATTAATACTTCAGGGCATCCTCACCGAGCTACAAGAGACACTAAGAGCCTTTTGGAGAGAAGTTTCTCCCTTCAATAATTATCAGGGCGGCAGCGGCGGATCCCCCGAGCTCCCCCTGTGCCCCCTTACCCCAGGTAGACGCGTTTGTCGTGCCGAAACTTCCTGTTGGTCATGTCGCCGTGGTCGCGGATGATCTTGCGGACGTGCTCGGGGGGCATGTCCTCCTTCTGCGCGTCCACGAAGCCGAATTTCCTCTTCTCCGCGTAGCGCTTGGCCTGCAGCTGCTGCCACTTGCGGGCTGCGGGGAACACACGCGGCCGGCGGCTCAGGCCTCGTCCCCCGCGGCGGATCCGCGCGGCCGGGGCCGTACCCACCTTTCTCCTGCAGCTTCTCCTCGGACATGTAGTCGGGCAGCGGCGCCAGCGGGTTGGGCACCGGGGCGCAGCCGCCGCGGTACGGGAACACNGGGGCGGGACTGAGGGCGGAAGAGGGCAGGCCGCTGTGTTTAAAGCACACTTCCGGTGTGGTGTCCCGCTTTCTCCGGTCCCGCCCTCCGCAGCCTCCGATTGGCGGGGAGGGGAGGCGGAGACAGCGCGGCGCCGCCTCTGATTGGACAGCGCGTGGCGCAGCTCACTCCGCGCTGCTGTAGGGGGCGCCGCGGGCGGGGGGCGGCTGCGGGCGACCCCCGTCGCCCGAGGGGGGTAGAGGCGGGGGGGCCGCAGCGGGAGANGGCGCGCGCCGGACACAGCGCGGTGATGGCCCCGGCGATGGCCCCGTGGAGCGGCGCGGGGACATCCCACGGGGCCTGCACATCCCCTCAGTGCGGCCGAGCCCGTCTCAGCCCGCCTCTGTGCCCCGGGCAGGCAGGGGGACGCTGTGCCCTGGTGATGCTCCCCCGCAGCGCTGCCCCCAAGGCCATACTATGGCCCCGGATCCCCAAACAAGAGCCCACCCACCTCATTGCCCCTTCCTGCGTCTCTCCAGGAGCACAGGTGGCCCCCAGCCCTCAGCGTCAGTGAAAAGGCGAGGTCCAGCTCACTGTAAGTGGGTTCAATGTGTTGTGGGGCCACTCAGCAGCCGGGCAGCCGCTCCTCTTAGGGTTTAGCCAGGGTAGGGGCTGCCGTGGGGACAGAGGTTTGTTCTGGAGGGATATTGGCTCGTGGGATGGAGGTGAAAGGGTGGGGAGTGGGTGGCACACTGGGGCGTTGTTCCCCAGCAATTAATTCCCTGATGGAGATGCTGTTCTAGCCCTGTGATCCCCCCTGTGGTGGGAATAGAGGGGTAAGTCCTTCCCCAAACCCTTCGAGCCGAGGCTGTGGCGCTTTCCATCGGGATGGACAAGCACAGGGCATCCCCACCCCTGACCTCAGTGACCTGCAAAGCCGCTGCTTATCCCACCTTAGCCCTGTGGGAAAATCACGGTGGATTAAGAGGTGCCCAAAACGCTGCCCTGGCCCCCAACCCCACGTGCCCCGGGTGCAGGACATCCATGTGACAGCAGGAATGTGGGAACACAATCCAGGCCTTGAGAAATATCCTGGCTGTGGGCAGAGGCCAGAGAGCAGAGGCAGCTTTTTTAGTCGATGCAGAGGCTGGGCTAAAGGCAAAGATCAGCAGAGCAGCTCGTGGAGAAGTGGGAGTACATAGGTCAAACCAAAGAGGAAGCCTGGGTGACAGTTCTGGTCCACCTGGCAGCTGTGAGGGGCACACAGGTGCCTCAGCAGCGCTTCAGGGGACAAACCCAAACCTGGAGTGGGTGTCCCAGCACCTGGAAGCTTCCCTGCTGTCCACAAATAGAAATATAAGCAGCTTTGGCCAAGCATTGTCTCCAGCCTCCTGCTGCCCAGCAGGAGTGTGTCTCCCTCCTCAAAACACGTGCCACCCTCTCTGAGAGGTGCCTCGTTCCCAAGCTCTTCAAACCAAATGAGAGATTTTGTGTTAAAGCTTATTTGCCACACAAAGGAAACGTGGCTGCCCCGGTGGATTTCTTCCAGACTGGTTCACGTAACTCCAAGTGGGATGATCTTGTTATATACCCAGTGCTGGGCTGCTGGGGAACAGCCCAGTGTGTGGGAATCAGTGGGGAAAAGGAAATGTGGAGGAGAAAAACGTTTAAAAACCTTCATCATCTCCACAGAAAGGAGGGGAGTGGGAAATAAAAAACCAGTGAGATAGGTAAAGTGTGCCAGTGTACAGTGTATTTTCACTCCGTGGCAGGGAGACACAGGGTGAGGACTGTGCTAAGCAGTGACACCCCAGAGTGGGCTGGGTTGCTGAGTCCTTTTGTCCCCTCTCAGTCCCTTCCCCTCAGGGCATTTTGCTTGCAGCTGTTTATTAAAAGCTCGTGTTAGTAGGAGCCTTTGCTGCCGGGTGAGAGCATTGCACTGGGCTCTGCAGCACAACTTGTCATTCCTAACAGATACCTGAATCCTAAAAGTGTCTGAAAACCCCACATCTGTGGGCAGTGGCCATCACACAGCGTCCTCCTGCCAGCCACTCAGGCTCTCCCACACTCATTTATGGGCACTTAAATTATCTGGGGACAAACAGCATGAGAAAAGCTCCAGTTGTCAGGAGACCTGGAGCCCACAGTGGGCAGCTGCCACCCAGCCAGGTCTCAGTGTGGGACAATCTCCTCGGGGAGGGCTCATCAGTGCAGGGTTTGGCTTTTACTGGCCATCACCTCGAAGGCAAAGCCTTGGACCATGTCTTGCCTGGTGGTGTTTCCATGGGAGATGCCACGGAGAACTCAGTGTCCCCTGCTGGGGGCTGCAGCACCAAAGGGCTTGGGAACACCCTGTGGTGTCGGGATGTCCAGAAGAGCAGTGGGCAAACAGCGCTGCTCTGCCCCCTTCTCATCTCAGTGGTGCCTCAGGGAGCTGTGAGAGCTGTGGAGGCTTCTCTGAGCAGCTCCAACCACATCATCCAAAGGTGCCTGAGGAGCAGAGCCACAGTGCCTGGTCCATGAGCTCCTCCTCTGCTGTGCAGGGCCCAGGATCCCAAGCCACAAGAAAAGCCTGGATGCTCTGTTAGTGCAGACCCTCCCTGCAAGGTACCGAAACAGCCGCGTTCACCCCCCGCTTGCTGGGGCTGGGAACTGCTGCCCCTGTGAGGATATAGCAGGGCCTATTCCTCCTTGTCCCGCTGCACATCCCGGCCGGATTTGCAGAAGTCACTCCTGAGCAGGCGGAAGAAGAGGATGACGTTCATGGGCGCCATGACTGCCATGCCCAGCGTGCCCACGGCGTAGGCGGCGGGCGGCACGCTCTGGCGGTTGAGGAAGAGCCAGCGAGCCATCCAGGCCAGCGTGGCCATGCGGAACAACACGTAGGTGCCCAGGTTGACCGCGCTGTTGAGGCGGTAGCAGGTGGTGTGCACCAGGTTGGCCATGAGCAGGATCTGCCGCAGGTGCAGGAAGATGGAGTTGATCTCCACCAGCAAAGCCACGAGGGCAAAGCCGACGTACTGGTGGAGCAGCACGGCAATGCCAAAGCAGACAATCACCTGGGGAGGAGGGAGGAGAGAGGCTGAGCCCAGGGGCTCCTTGATCTCGGCTGCTGCAAGCTGGAGCTCTCCACGCTTGGGCACAGCTTGGGAAGAGGTGGGAAGGATCATCACAGCAACCACTGGTCAGCACTGCAGCCTCTGGCACCTCCTCGCCATTGCATGAGACCTGAGTGGGCTTTTTTGTTCGAAACCTGAGTGGGCTTTTTTGTTCAAAACCTGAGTGGGCTTTTTTGTTCCAGCAGGAAGAGAAGGAAACAACTCTCAGAGCCCCAGGTTGGCTGAGGAGACAAAGCAGCCTGACCTAACGCTGCTCCTGTGGCCTGGGGAATGAAGCTGGTTGTGGCCCAGCAGGTTTTTCCACACACACTGAATGGACAGGAAGGGAGACTGTAGCCCAGGGCTAAGCTGCTGCTGGCTCAGGGGTTCTCCCCAGAACAGGCACCCTGCAGGGATTAGGTGGCTTTGGTGTATCAGAGAGCTCCGTGGGATGCCCCCAGCATGGCCTGAAGCATCCTGGGGCTGCTGGGTGCTGCAGCAGAGAACAGGGCTGTTTGAGACAGGATTCCTGCCCTGCACCCTCCCAGCCAGGCAGAGGGACAGGCTCTGCCTGCCCACGCTTCAGCACACTCAGTCCTTTCTTTGGTTTATGCCATTAATGCTGTTCTCTCTATGGGCTCTGTAATGAGATTATCTGCTCCCCTCTCGTTAAGTCACTGTCTTGGCTTGAATTAGCTCTATTGTGGAGATGAACTTTTGGCTCACCAGCAGCAGCAGCCAGCAGAGCCCCAGGGCTCACTGACAGAGCAGGTCTGACCACTGACTCCCCCATCTCATGCCAGGTGAGTGCCAGCACTGTCCCTGTCCTCCTCCCCAGGCCCTGCACCCCCCTGAGCCTCCCCTGAACCCTGCAGCATCTCTGCTGCTCAGCTCCAGGCCATGCCACCCCCCTGCCCTGCAGCATCCACAGTCTCAGCATCATGGAATTGGTTTGGTTGGGAAAAACACTCCGGCGCCTGGACATTGCAGGTGATGGGAGAGAAACCCACACAGGGCACAGCAAGGTGGGCAGAAGGCACCTGAGTGGGGGTCCTGCACCACAGCTGCTCCAGCCACACCAGCCCCAGATGGGAGGAAAGCACCCCAGGGAGAGGGAGGTGGATGGAGGGGGTGTGCAGCCCTTGCTGGCAGGTGCTCAAGAGGGCAAGAGCCACAGGAAGTGAGCTGCTAACTTGTGCCAGTGGGGACAGCTGGGTCACTGCTCTCAGTGACACTGTTATGGATCTGCCCTCTGCCCTCATGCACTGTGTACACATGGGTTTTTTCCTTCCCCATTTTTGGGTGCCTTTCTGCAGAGCCTCAAAGAGTACAGAGTCCTGCAGGACCAAGAGGAGCTCCCAGCCCTCCTGTCTGGGCTCCTCTCCCCAGGAAATAAAATCAGATTTTGTAGCAGGCAGCAAACACCCACAGTAACAACAGCAGGAACCCCACTCGTGTCCCCCATCCCCAGCCTCCCTGGTGGTACCTGTGCTGGTGCACTCACCACAGAGTGATGAAAGAGCAGCTCCCAGGACTGGTGAAGTTTCTGATTGCACAACATGTCCACGAAGTCTTCAAGGAAATAGCCTGGGATTGGGGAGTCCATGAACAAAAAGGGAGTCAGGAAGGGCTGTGCCAACAAATCCCCCCTGCCCCAGTGTGCTCTGCACCTGACTGGGCTGGGCAGCCCCCCCAGGGAAGTGATGGTCACATCTGTGTGGGTGGTGAGTGACACCCGGCAAAAGAAGAAATTGGCGCGGTTTGGGTTCCTCTCGCAATCCCTCTGTAGGACGTGCTCCCAGGAAGAGGCACCGACCCCAAGTGGGCACTTCTGGGATGCCCCAAGGCCTGGCTCCCCCCGAGGACGGTGGAGGGCAGCCCGGTGCCCAGTACCTCCTGGCTGCGGGTGCCGTGGGACAGAAAGGAGCCACTGTCCTTTGCCAAGAATAGGGCGATTGTTTGAGGTGCCTGAGACATCGCGACATGGCTCGAGGGGCTGGTGTCAGGCACCGACAGCGCCTGGAGACCCCCCGGGGGACACAACAGGGGACAGCCCACCGCCACACCTCACCTACAGACACGGCCACCAGGCTGTGCGCCCCGGGCGGGTGTGTGCCCACCAGGTCGTTGGACAGCTCGGGGTGCAGGTAGAACCTGCAGGGAGAGAGGTTGTGAGTGCCGAGCCGTTCCTCTGCTTCCCCTTTTCCCTCCCAGTGTCCTCAGTACACACCTGGTGCTGCCGACCCTCCCCGGAGACCTCCTGTCGCCCTGCTCCATCCGCAGCCATCCCTCTCTTTCTGTTCTCTCTCGAGTCTCCTATCCCCTGGTACCCCTCTGTCCCTCGGACCTTCCTCCATCTCTCAGTGCCCCCCAGTCTGCGAGACCCCCACACTCCCCAGAGTGCCCAACACCCCTATTTCCTTTAGTGCCTCCTTGGCCGCAGTTCCCCTCGGGGTCCCTCGACGCCCCCGTTGCCTCGGTTCCCCCCGGCAGCCCGGTGTGCCCCCGGGGCTCCGCGGTGCCGCTCACCCGGCCAGCGCCCCGCCGCCGCTGAGCACGCTGTGCGCCAGCGATGTCCAGATGTTGCGCCACTTCCAGCGGTTGCGCCGGGCCGAGGGCGGCGGCGGCACG
>VZRX01004057.1:0-48030 GCA_013398075.1 Notiomystis cincta | reverse complement strand
CCCGCGCCGCCGCCACGGCGCCGTGGCACGAACCCGGAAGTGAGTATCTGGGGGAGGTGCTGTCCAGCGGACCCGCCCACTTCCGCCCTCACCATACGCAACTTCCTGGGGGCGTCATCCCACGAGTGNGGCTTTCGCGAACGGCCGCGCCTCCTGCGCCCGCTCGAACAGGGCGGGTGAGCGGGCGCTGCCGTCCGTGGGGCTGGTCCCGTCGCTGCTGCTCGCGGTTGTTCTTCCGCCCCCTGCTCCTGGGTCGCCGCAGGCCTCGCGGTAGGGCCCCGTTCTCCTTCGAGCGTGGCCCGTTCGCAGAAGGAGGTGAGGCCGATGGTGATGGGGCCGCACCACGGCCTCTCGCGGACCTCCGTTTTCGGTTCCGGGTACGGGGCGTTGGCGTGGCTATGCCGGGCCGTCTCCCGCCGGGAGAATAGGCGTTGTTGCGCTGTGGAACTACCTGTCACTCTGTAATCGATTTCTTTTGTAGTAGGAACAAACGCGTGAGGAAGATCATGAGGGTCACAGTAGGACGCCGTTTCAAACGCAATTGTTTACGTTAGTCTGATAGCGTAAAACTCATTTTGTGTGCACTGACATTTCTAGAAGATGAAGCTGTAGCTGGTGTACAGAGGTGGTAATGGCAAATCTTCTTTTGTGTTGTAAGTTGTACAGTTCAGTTAGTGTAGACATTCCCTCATGAAAAGAAAAATAATCACCGGCGTTCACTCACGTTTTGCAAAACTACCTGGCAGTGATACGCTCCTTATCGTCGTGTGCATGCTGCTGTGCTTTCGGGTCTTGTGTTCTGTCAGTCAAGCTGCCAAGCTTCGCTCTGCAGCACTTAAAACCTTTTCATGAGTTGGAATTGGCTACGGAGGGTTTTCGGTGGAAAGTGGGAGAGTGGCGTTGATTCTTGATGTCCTGCTTCAGTGTGCTCTCTTCTTCATCCTCAGTGACTTTTTTCAACAGAAAATCGTATTTATTGACTGAAGATGAGAAATACTGTGTGGAATAGCCGTACAGAACACATGAAATGCTACAACAAGTCTATGAGACATACCAATTTTTGATTATTAAAGGAATTAGTTTTGCTTTCTTGCTGGTTGATACAGCTCTATAAAGCTGCTTCTTAGTATCAGAGATGACTTCTGTTTACTTGAATTCTTTAAACAGTCTGCTTCCCTTTGTGTTTCTGCTCTTGCTTACTGCCCACCCGCCTTTTCAATTTTTTTCCTCAAAAATACTTGCATTTCTGTTCACTTTCTATATACATTTTATGTCCTTGCCCATAATAAAAACATGCAGAAAGGGGAAAAATTGCGAATGCAACTGATGGCCATTTTTGTAAAAATTATGGTGTTTTTGTCAGGGTAATTTTTTTAATTCTTTCTCTTTCATTCTATTTATATTTTAGTATTTTCGTGGTCAGGTGAGTGTACTGACAAGCAGTACCAAATAGAGGTGGCCTTTTTGTAGTTCAGATGATATCAAATATGGGAAACCCAGTATTTCTGAGACCAAGGAAGTTATTGTTTATGTGATGGAGTTAATGACATAAGCAGTTCTGTGATTATTAAATTGTAAATGCATAAAATGGGATTAGGGAAGGGAGGTGTGAATAGAACACAGCTTTGAAAGGAATATTCTAGCAATTCTTTGCCAAAACAGTTAATTTCTGTATTTTTATACGCAGGGACAATTCCTGAAATGTTCCATTATTTTCTGAAGACATGACATAAGGAGGGAATTGTACTTCTAAGAAGGAAACTATTTTAGTGCAGCTTTGGTTGCAGATGCCATTGTGGTCGTAGTTATTTGCTGTTAATGCAATTGTGAGTATATTGGAACTCCAACCAAGCGCCCTTCCTCTCAAAATGAGAAGTCTGGAAGTATGGTAATTAACATCTTCATTTGCAGCAGCATCTTCACTGGAATGTTTAGCTGTACTAGCAATTGCTAGATTCTACCTATGTTTCTGACCTAATAAAGCCCATAGTGTAGTCATGGATCTGGCTGAACAAAATTGCTAGCTTCTTTTTTTTTTCCCCCAGTGGAATTAATATGAACTACTCTTTTCAAAGAACTGGGCTCTCAGAGGTTACATAGAGTAAGTTTTGCATCTGTGTTAAGAATTAGATGAGGCTATGTTAAGAGTTCTGTCTGGAGTTATTTGCAGGTGTAAAACTTCCAGATACGTATGTAGGGAAAACCCTTCAAGCCTATCTATTTAATACTCACTTCTCCTGAGTTTTCATCATAAACCCATGACTAGTCTTTATCACTCATGTATAGGCTTTTAACTGGGATAAGTTTTCAGTAAATCCTTTACCAAAGCAGGCTGCAGTAATAGAAAATAGTAGAAGACACAGATGTTGAGAAGGTGCTCAAAGGTGGAAAAACCAGAAGTAGTTTTAAGAGGAGCGGTTTTATATGCATTCATATTTCTAAAATGAAAAGTTCCTAGAGCTAGTTGAAAGGACATGATCCACAGAGTAATCTGAGTATTATAGTGATACTCTATTAATTAATGATTCCACTGTGTGGGTAGACTTTTTTTTTAAACAAAATTTTCTTTGGTTTATTGATCTATTACAGTGTCAGAAGTAAAATCTGTTTAACTCTTGAAACTCTACAAGAAGATTACTGTAGCTGGATGTTGTAAGATACCCTGCAGTCTCAGGCTCATTGCACTTTCCTAAAGCAGATCAGTTGGCAGTTGGAAGGCAGCATTGGCAGGAAAACTTGGAAAGGGATTCTGGCTACTGAAGTACTTGCAGGAAGACATGAAACCAGGGGCACATCCACTTTGTTAGACTGAAAAATGTGGTAAACTGACAAAGTAATAAAAATCAATTTTGGTCTGTGAAGATGTGAAATATTTTAGTAATATCTGTTTTTTAACAGTAAACTTCTATTTTTTGTATATATATTTGTCTAGAAAAGCTGTATGGATTGCTGTGGAACGAGCACATTTATGGCATTCAGAAAATATGCAAGTGACCTTAATTTAGAAAACACTGTGTTTGAAAGATAAAATCCTTTTCCAAGTTCCTCCTCTTGGAACTTTCCAAAGAATATGTATAAGGAATATGCCAAGGAATTATTGTTTCTGGTATTTCAGATGGAAAAAAACTTTCTTTGCAAGTGGCCAAGTTAGATTATGTATATATAATAAAGAAAGAAGAAAGGGGAAGAAGTAGATCTTCCTCCCTTCCCACTTCCCTTTCTGACATCTTATTTGCAGGTAAGCTTGTGGAAATTTATTGCAGTCTAAAGTGTCTGAAAGGACTGGAGACAAAATGCACAAAGCTAGTTATTTGGTCTAGAAACGTTCTTTTTCAGACCGTATGAATTCTACTCAAAATTATGTAGGAAATAAGTGGTTTGCTATATGAGTAAATATTGAACTTGAGAGTTTCTTTCTACTTTAATAGACAAGCTGTAAATACTTCACCTGCAAATATTTTATAATTCTTTATGGGGAAAAATTACAAGGATTAACTTGCTTAGTGCATTCTTCTGTAAAGAAAATACTAAATTCCATGTTTGGTTCTTTAGTAATCCTGCAGGAATTTACAGTTCTTGACTGTGCTGTGGATCCTTTGTACATACACTCCATCCATGTACTGCCACCTCGGTATGTCTGCTTCTCTGTTCCTCACCCCAAGCTGTTCTCTTTGCCTCCTAGAGCTGCTAGCAAGGAGCCTGGCATAGGAGGCCCTTTTGTGTTTGCTAGCCTGAGCCCCCGTCTATGCTGTGCAGCACCTGATTGTCAGTGTGCCTTGTGAGGTGTAGCCTGGGATCCAGACTATTGCAATCACAGATGGCTTTTGTTTTCTTGTGAGCTAGCCTAGATCTGTTTGTGTTAAATGAATTCTCAATGGCTTGTTTACACTATAGCTGTTTGGGCCATAGGCTGACTTTAGGTTCTTGGAGATTTGTGTGGTTTCCTGTTTCTGATTTGTTTTGAAGCACTAGGTGGTGGAAGGAGGCCTTAAACAGTCTGCCTCTGAAGATGATTGGAACTTAAGAGGAGGTTAGAGGATAACTGGCTGATATGCAAGTTCTTACGAATCCTTTCATTAGCTTTAATCCCTACCTGATTTTGGAATTAGAATCCTGGAAATCAGTGGCAAGAAATGCCACTGTATGTAAGGTGGTCAAATTTAGAGAAAAGCATTTACATAAACTAAAATTTTGGATCAGCATTGCTTGGTATGTGAAAGACTAATTTCTCTAGAAATGAAATCAGTCTTGTGGATAAAATACCTTTATTCCCTAAAGGTCAAAACAGCCTAAGAATGTAGAGGTGTTCTCTGCTTCCAAAACAGTGAGCCTCTTGGATATATTTTTGCTGATATAACACAAAGCTGATATCCTCATCACTCACTTTTGGATGAACTGTGTTATGGATTTACTGCACAAAGCAAGAAATGTCAGTAGGCAAAGAGTACTTCCGTTTCCCACTACTGAAGAGGTACCAGCCATTTAAAGTAAAATAATATGTTTGAATAGGGGAAAGCTCGAAGCTTTCAAACTTTCTCCTTCCATTCATTTGTGCAGTCTTTAATCTTGAAATGTATTACCAGGACATGAATTTTAAAGATCTTTTGTTGTCTTTTAAATTACGGTTATTTCTGTCAAGATATTTTGTTAAGAGACTTTTTGGTGGAAACAGTTTTACGCAGTGCTTCAGTTTCGTATGCATTAGAGAGATTTCAAATGACACTGGGCATGAAGGTGAGCATAAATGTTTTGGTGGGTTAGAGCCTAGACTTCTTTAATCAGTTAGCATAACAGTCTGAACAACAACAACAAAAATCCACTCCTTTTATACAGCTAAATGCTTTTGAAATTTACATGGTTAATTCGTAAAAATAGTCTTTAAACAACAGTTTCTTCATGTTGCAACTTCTGAGATTAAAGAGCTTCATCCTAGATAGGTGTATGACTTCAGATTCTCTTGCAAAACGAATGAACTATGAGATTTTAATATGTTCATTTAAATGTAGTAGTTGGTAACCATTTATGAACCTTGATCAAAGTATAGATTTTGACAAACTGTTTGGCTTCAGACTGTTTTGCTGACTGCAAAGGTCAGTTACTTTAAGATACGTAGTGTTAAAAGGGGTAGTTTGTTGGCTTATGAGCTAAATTTTAAGTTCTCTACAGTAATCTTTTGCATACCATTTGATGATGAGGTTTGAAAGAGTGCTGATGCAGCTCTACACAATATAAATGCAAACCACTGCTATGCAAGACCACAAGATTAATGTTTGATGTTAATGCTTTTTAAATATCTACATATAACTAATGCTTGGAGTAGGATTTGTTTGCTACAGTTTGAAGAAAACAGCTTACTATTGTCTTCAAAGAACTCTATAGAAAAGAGCATCCTGTTGGTCTGGGAAAATATTTTTGCGACCTAGTATATTTTTTAATAAATGCCTTTTAATTTTTATTTTTTTTTGAGAGAAATGTTTGCTCTTAGAAATCCTGCTGACCTTCTGTCAAGCTGAAAGTGTGAGCAGAGTATATGTCTTTAAACACCTCTCGATTACTATGAGGTTTTAATATGACTATGTATTTTAGTGTCAAAGTTAACCTGTTAGGTGGGTGAACACTTAACTGGCTGTGTGATGCATTCAGAGTACTTCTGAGACTTGGCTTACTGTGAGTTTTGTCCCATTCATTACATGCTTGATTTTATGTTATAGTCAAAAGACAGTCTGATAGTATCTAGTGACCTTTTCTAATGAACTTTTTTCTCTTTAGGCAAGTATTTTAATTACTTAAAGTTAATAATCATAATTTTGGCAGATAGATGTATTGTTAAATTTTTGAGGTTGTCTGACAAACTTCTAAGCATATTCAAAGTGTATATAAAAAGAAACTGGCATACAATGGAGTTTGATTAATCAGTATATTGCTTCTCTCTATACAGATACATGTACAATTGGTTAATAGAAAGAGGATGCTGTTGGTCACTTAGCAGCAAGTCTGACAATCCATTTTTAGGCAGTCATCCAGAGCACAAATAGACATAAGCATATAAGGTCTGAGAATTAATGTTTACTGCAGTTTATGAAAGCACATCATCTATTATTGCTCTGGGTTGTCTTCATTCAGGGTGCTTCACTCTGGTGCAGCAACAGACAGAATTTATGAAAGGAAAACTGGTGTTAAATATGGATAGGGATCACACAACAATCATTACACTTCTTGCAAACAGCTCCTACATGGGATTGGTATTTATTGGTGCAAACTGTAGTGTACTCTCTGCACTGAAATGTGAGACCTGTAGTTGGATTTTGTTACTCTGAATCAGTGGGTTTGTATCTTCAGTTTCTTATACCTGAACTACACTGCTCTTGCCTGCATTCTCATTTTAGGTACTATGAGGCGTAGTTTGAGGACATATATTCAGGCCCATCTAAATATCTGACCTGATCAGTTGCTTTTTTCTTCTGGAACACGCTGGAACATTCTGGGTGTGTTACACTATAACCTTTGAACTGAAGACTGTCACAACTAGGTATTGGGGAACATAGAGAAGGTTAACATTTTAATTGTGGGATATGAGGGGGGAGGAGACCAGTGGAAAAGCTATCTGTAATATCTTTTAATTATCCCTTCTGATGCTCTTTTTCAGATATGTTTGTCACATGCAGTTGGTGCATCTTTGTGAACCCTTTGAAACACCAGGGTGCCATGAAAAGAATATATTAAATATAACTGCTTAGCTTTTAATTTTTTCACTTTAAAACTCCATGTTGTCAATGTTTAAATTGTAAGCAATACAAAATAAATTTCAGTTTCAGAAGTTTTGGCTTACATGACAAGGTCAAAACAGTTTACAAAACAGCTCAGGCCAAACCTGCCTAACTTAAACTGCCTTTAGCAGAATCCTGGGTTGTGCCAATCTTCTAGCTTATAGTCTCATTAGCATTATTTATAATCAAAACAAATGTACCGGTTGAGGTTTAAAGGTCATGTTGCTTTGTGTAAACAATACTTTCTGTTACCAAGGTCTGCTTCCAAAAAAATTAGCCTCATAAGTAGTAAGATGGAAGAGGTTTTGTGATCGTGTCTGCCCTCTGTCTTAATGCAGCTTGAGATTCCTTAATAGTCAGCAGTCAGACTCAGTGTTATCAGACACCTGAGAGGCCAGGACACTGTTTGTACTGATTTTCTTTGTTCTAGATCTTGCTAGTAGAATTTCAGCAATAGCAAAGATATTCTCAGTCATCTTTAGGGTTCAACATCCTGTCAGTACAGAAGTAAAGGATACTGGAAGTTTTAGAAGCCCAGTCTGTAAAAGTATTTTTTGCTGCTGTCAGTGTTGCAGATTTTGTGGTGGGGAAAAAGCTAGTGGAGATGCAGTTGTGGCTGTAGTTGCTTTAGAGAAGTGTGGTATGTGTTTGATGCATATAAATACATTAGCAATTGTAGTGATAGTGCAGTTGTCAAAATGCTGATTTGCAGAGGGAAAAGGTATGAGTCTGTTTAGTTGGTGGGGAGGAAAGGAAAAACATAGTGCTATCTAGTGGGCTTTTTGCATTGATTCCAGTTTACTTAAACTTTTTTTCTACTATTTGGAGAATAAGTGGGGAAAAGAACAGTATTAGCACTTATTTCATGTATAAATGAAAGGAATCCTGTTTCTATTGATTTAGTGAAAATTACTTGATGAAGATTTTGAAATGACTGTTGATCTGTAATGCCACATACATTCAGCAGATGTGTTATTTTCTTCCTTGAAAGGTTTTCAAACTCAGAATATGTTGCACTAAGAATGAAACTATTTCTATATGAAAGTCAATGAAAAAGAGAACCCTTAAGGGTTTGGGAAAGTAGTGGTAGAGATTAGTTTTTAAAGAGATAGAATTAATAGATCAGTGGTTATCAGTATGGTCCATGGTGATCCATGACATGCAATAGGTAAGTCTGTTGTTACTATGTGAAGATCTATGCTTTCACTGGCTTGTCTTCTGAGAAATGTTGGTAATTGCTAGAAGGAGAGTATCCTCAAGCTTCTGAGAATTGCAGATGCAGTTTAGAACATTTTAAAATAATTCTGTTACTGACTTTGTATTGCACTAAAACATGTCTGCATCTGGTAGAAGGATCTTAAGTCTGATTTTTACAAAAGAGTGATGGTACAGGGTTAGGTCAGATAAGCTGGCCTTCATTCTATCTCTGGCATATGTGAAAACATATATGTAGAGACATATATAGTTTCTGCAGACATGTTTTTTGGAGCCTTTCAAAATGAAACTGAAAAGGTAAATCATACAGGACAAAATATGAAAGAAGAGTATATGGAGTGTGGAAAGGCGAGTGTAGGAATTAACTTTTTCTGTAAACGTTAAGGTGCAGCATAACAGACCTGGTTGCATAGTTCTGTCGTTTCGTAGGTAATGGATCCTTTTAAATCTATTGCATGTTCCTCTGTCCTCCTTGTTCCTAATCTTGACTTTCCTTTGAGAAAGTCAGGGGACTAATTGATGTTATACCCTGGCTGAAAATAACCTTCTCTTCCTTCAAAGTTCTTCACTCCTGTTTCTTCCCTTAGGATTTTTCTATACTTGATATTCACTGTGACTTACTTTCAGCTACTGTGTAATGAAACACACTGCATCCAGCACCTTTTCCCCCCTTTCTCACAGTGCTTTCTGATGCTTTTGTGGTGTATTTTTTTCTTGCTTGTTTGCTTTTTCAAGGTGATCCTGCTAGCTGCAGAATCTAATTAGGCACGCCTCCTGCAATGCTGCTGCTTTATTTACCTAAAACCTCATTTGCTCATTTGTGGCTTGAGCCAGTTCATCATTTAGATCCTGATATTTAGTCTGTGTATGTGTGTTTTATTTACTGTATTTCAGTTAATGGGATGGTTTTTATACTGGCATCGCTTCAGTTGCTGAGCTTGTGTTAGTCTTGCTGCAGTCTTGATGGGAAAGGTACAATCTGTTTTTAATTCTAGCTAGTGTGTATCTTTAGATATGCTGCTGTTTGAGTAGCTGTCTGAAGGAGAGGTGATTCATCTGGGATATGAAAATGCTGGGGACAATAGTTAGGCTGCAAGAAAGTGTCAGCTAAAATATATATATATAAGGCATAAAAGGAACTGTGACCTACAGCACATATACTTGAATGTGTATATGCTGTTTTCATAATAATAGTATCAATTTTAACAGTAAATAAAGGCAGCATTTCTGTACTGCACAGAGCACAGCCAAGTGAGGAATCACTTATTTGGGAGCTAGGTTCCTTAAGACCATGTGCAGGAGTGAGTGCCAGTCCAATTCCCTTCTAAGGTGTTTTCTGACAAAAATAGCAGAAAATAGTTTCAAATTGAAATTCATGAGGTGAAAAAAATTCCTTTTGTCAAAAGTAATTTTTAATTTGGTAATGTGTGTTGCAGACTCTATGACATGGTTGTAGAATACATCTGGTTTGAGATTAGGTGATTTTCATTAAGTCATAGTTTCATTCTGCTGGATGTATGTTAGAATACTGAGATAAAAAAATGTTCAGCCATGGTGTTATATTTCCTCTGTTTACATACTTTTTTTTTGGTCAGAAGTAGTTTAGCAGAGCTCTCCTATTTGTTTGTATTTTCTGTCCAGTTTCAAGTAAAACATCAGAAGCAGTCCCTAACAGAGTAAATGAGGCGTATTACCAAAAGGAGTGGAAAGAAATTTGACAAGGTTCCTTGGTCTTAGGGAGAATTGACTAAAGGGTACCAAATGACGATTTGCTCTGTATATTACATTAATCAGTTTTAGGAGTGTGTCTTCTTGTACTTGCTGTTTTCTGGGCTATATCTGTTTTTTCTGTTTTGCAATTGGCTTGTCTTTATGTGGCCATATGTACAATTTAAATAGTGCAATCTCCCTTGTTTTAAAAGGACATGAACCAGGGCATTCTTCAAAAAAGGTTTTAGGTGTTGCTGATTATTAAACCCTCCAGCTCATCTGTCTTTTTTATGTTATCTCTTTTCTTCTTGTCCTTCCCCAATGTATACTAAAGAAAAATACTATCCAAGAAAGTGAAATTCCAAGTAAAAAATTAAGAATGTGTCTTTTGCTGCCATTAAAGTTTTCATGTGTTCATTTAGAGTTCATTGTAACTTGGATCTCTGAACTAATGTTACTGGTAAATTCAGGTGTTCATTGTATGATTAGAAATTTAAGGTCATAGTATTCATAGGAGATGATACCATGAAATTTGATAACTTGGTGTTAGGAGCATTTTTTTGAGCTTAAAAAAAAGCATTCTTGAGTTGAAGTGTTCAGACCTTTGGCTATATGACTGCATGACCTAGATAGAGTTATTTATCAAATTGAAGCTGCCATTTTCAAAATAAATACTTATATTCCTTCCTAAAGAGATTTTTAATGATAACCCTTTCAAAGAAGAATTTATATGATTCTCACAAGGAAATAATGTGCAGTTGTGCATGGTAATTATGTCAGATATGGGAATTATAGTTGAATTTCTCTTTTTCAGTATGATGCTGTTCCAATCCAGTCGAGTGTGGTGTTATGCTCCTGTTCATCCCCTTCAATGGTGAGGAACCAAGCAGATTCCAGCACTTCATCTGTCATTTCCACTTGTGGCAGTAGACAGGGATCTAACATGGAGGGCACGGCGCCTGAATCAAGATCTAATTCAAACTCCTTGCAGCAACATACGGGACAGCAACCTCCACAGCCTCGAAAGAAACGACCTGATGACTTCAAATTTGGGAAGATTCTGGGTGAAGGATCTTTTTCAACGGTAACTTTACTTTTTATAAGAAATGACAGATATCTTAGATAAACTTGAAAATTTGTTGTGTAAGATTGATGAGATTGAAATGTGGAGAGAACAGCTTGAAGAGTAAATGAATAGCACGTAGTGGATTTAAGCTTAACTATTAAAATTAAGTGTTGCCCTAAATATGGGTGGTGATTTTTCTTTTTTTAAGCTCCTTCTAAATTGATCAAAAGTTCTGTTGTATCCTAATGACTTGATGTTTGGATGTTCAGCCAACATTGCTTTCTAATGTAAGTGTGATAGTCGTAATAGGTTATGCAACATACTTGATGTAAAAGGTTGGAACTGGTCTAGGAGCTT
Source organism: Notiomystis cincta (assembly GCA_013398075.1). Taxonomy (NCBI): domain Eukaryota; kingdom Metazoa; phylum Chordata; class Aves; order Passeriformes; family Notiomystidae; genus Notiomystis; species Notiomystis cincta. The sequence continues at coordinate 36,915 of VZRX01004057.1, read as the reverse complement.
GTGGTAAGAGCTATGCAATGTCCTGTCTATGCCAGAAGGTACTGCCAGATGCTTTTGAAAGAAAGAACACTGATACTTCTCCAGTGTTGTTTCTCAGCCTCTGGTCCTTGAGGATTTAGTGAGTCACAGTCAGTATGTTTGTGTTCAGTAGCCTTAAATGGTTTGTTTCTCATATTCACGGCATTGCACAAAAATGAATTACTTAAGTGTTACCTTAATGAATCCATGAAGCAATTAATACTTTCATTTGATGGATTGGTAGTTTCCTAGTTGTAAGACAATAATATTTCTGTATCTTTTTCATATGATATTTGTTGTATACAATTTTTCATTGTAGGTCTCTAAATGTTGGAGTTTTGTGGTTCTTCCAGTACAGCCTACTGCAGTGTTTAGGATGCAGGCCTCTAGTACTCAGCAAGAGTAATTTGTGCTCAAACACATAGTTGTATAACTTAGAGGTTTCCCTAAAAAAGAGAGTTGTTGTGGTTTGGGTATACCAGGGCACTTTGCTTCAGTAATACACTGTTCATTTCTGCTTTTGGTCTCTGAAAGTTAATGCCATGTTCCACATAGGTAGAAAAATTCATAGGGCTTAGCCCAGACGCTGAATAAACTTTTGTCCAGTGCTCTGCTACCTGTCTCCCTGGGCAGCAGCACAACCCTCTGATATATCAACTTCGGAGCATTTGATCTGTGGAACATGTATCTTTATGTTGTTATCAAAACATCTTGTTAAAAAGCATATGATTTGTTCATATTAAACATGGTTGTAGACTCAGAGGTCTGACTGTACTCCCCAAGATCCTCACCAATATTCTGACTGAAAAGTGTTTATTGCAAAAAGCAGGGGCCTTCATATTACCATATATCCAATGACAGCTTCAGATTAAAAAGATACTTTCTTCAAGGTCCTAATGAATATATTCCATTTTCTTGGACTTCAGTTAAGCTACTGCAAATTCTTACCTAGTGCCAGGGCTGCATTTTAAATTCAACAGAGTTGCACTTGATGTAGCTTCAGGGTTTTTCTTCAGAGCACTACCCAGTTTTGTGGGATCTTCTGCAGTTGCAGCTTTTGGAGTCATGCTTGATATAAACAAACACACAAGTGCAGGACCTTCAACTTGTTCTGCTCTTTTAAACTAATGAGAATCTACTTGCTTTGTAGACAGCCTCAAGCTTCTTTCAGAATAATATCTGTTATGTGGTGGAAGAATTATAATTCTCATGATCGAGGAGGCATGTTGTGTAGCTCACCTCCTTCTTTATGGTGGATACATATATATTCCACCTTGGTTTTGTCTCCACCTATAAATGAGGCATTTCTTAAAAACAGGAGCTCTAAGGAAGTATGATTGTCTGACCAAATCCAGTTCTTAAATGCAGATTTAATCTCTGGCATTAAAGCCTGAAGTATTTGTTCAAGTTTAGAGTGGGGCTTGGTCATGATGTATGCTAGGTATGTTGGCAGTTATTTCTGCTTTGTAGCGTCTGAGGGTTCTCTGCTCTACCTATTTCCCCTTCCTTCGATTTGGGATGTTTAACTACATTTCTTGCCTTGATGTTGTCTGAATTTACAACTCACACATTTACATGTTTTGTGAATGCTTTTGTTTTTCTGTTAGTTTTACGCCTTTTTTTTTTAATCTATCCAGCTACTGTCTAATTTCTTTCTATAGAATTTACTCTCCTTACTGATACTACTTTTTCCCTTAGGGTGGATAAGAGTCAGGCCCCTGATAATGGAGACGTTGTATTAATATGTACCGCTGAGTTTTTTCTTTTTTTTCTTCTTTTGTGCATGTCTACTGGGGTTTTCTGGATTATTAGTTAGGAGGAAATTAAGATACGTGGAATGCTCAGATTTGTTTGGTGAGGAAGGAACTTGAGGGTACCAAAGTACTCCTGCTGTCAGATAAGTGCTCAGTCGAGTGTACTTAGAACACAGCTGTTCAATATCGATGTAAGTATGTGGGTAATACATGTGAAATACAATGGTTAAAAATTGGATACAGTGCAGGACTGGAAGAGAGTTGGTCTATAGCTTCATTTGCCAAGATATATTTTCATCTGTTAGTTGATCCCTTCTGCCATCTTAGTGTGGTCTCTGTGTATGTGGGGTTTTATTTAATAACTGCCTTTTAAAGTGACCTGCTTTCAGAAGCTTTCATGGTAGATACAGTTCATGAAACCTAGCTACAAGAATTAGAAAAGTTAATAACATTCTCATTTGACTCCACGTCTTATCTGGTTTTATGTGTGTACGCAGAAGGATCTCAAAAATTCCTTATGCAGAGATGCCGATGTTAACAGACCGGTTGTTTGTAACATTTCTAATAGAAATCTTTATTGATCAAATATTGTAAACTTCAGTGTGTTTTTAGGAGATGAACTTTTAAAGAAAATTAAGGGTGCCTATTACTACTGAACTGAGGTCAATTTTCTAGTACTAAAGAGTGCAACTGCATGCACTTCTTTCATCTGAAAAAATGCCTTATTTAGATTTCCTAAATACCTAACATTTAGCATCAGGTGTGTGGTAATATTTTGGAGTACTGTTATAACTGATTTTGCAAGGGATTAGAAGCAAGCCTGGTGCAATGATTTTAAAAAAGTATGAAGTTGAGATTTTAGGAAGGTGTTGAAATGGATATGAACTTAAAATGAGAAAAAAAGAAAACTGTACTCATCTATTGTTATAGGGTTATTACTTGCATTCATGCAAGAGGACTTTTCAGATTGTCTCTAAAATTGCCTTTTATAAAGTTCTTTCTTGAAAGTTAGCCTTATGTACCTCCAAAAGCTTTTCTCTTTAAAAAGGTAAACATCCTTGCCTGAAATTTCATCCCTTGCTTCTACTAACTGATAATCCTCTGTTTCTTTTATTTAAATATTTTTCTTAACAAATTGTAAATAGTTGAAAGTTCTGTCTCACTTTTTACTTTTGCTTGCTCGGGTAAAATTTATCTTTTAATCTTTGTCATCTGTGTTAAGGAAAGTACTGTGACAATTATTTTTATGAGTATTCTTCAGCATACTTGTTGCTTTTTGTTCCCCCCTTTAAGAAGATATGGCAGTTTACTTTGACTTACATTACAATCTTGAGAATTATTCTGGAAAAAAAAAATTTACGTTTATGCTCTTATATGTATAAGTCTTTTGGCAAAACAAGCATTGGTCTGCTGAACTGAGTTTCTGCAGAAGTCTTGCTGAAGCCAGCATAATATGAACAGATGCTTAAATGTTTTGCTGTTTTCCAAATACCTATTGGAAGACCAATATTAGTGTATGTGTTTAGTGGCCAGTTACAATGTTTTCTTTCCTCTGGCAACAGGTTGTCTTGGCTCGAGAGTTGGCAAGTTCCAGAGAATATGCCAGTAAGTATTGACTCCTTTAGCATGAACTTTTTGAGAGTACAGTATCAATGTAGTCCAGTTACAAAACATCTATTGAACAAACAAAATTAGTGGTTTCATATTAATTATATGTAACCAAAAGACTCCAAAACAAGATGGGCTTAATTTAATTGTAACTCTTGCATTTTTACTCTCTCTTTTTTCATTAAGTTAAAATTCTAGAAAAGCGTCATATCATAAAAGAAAACAAGGTACCATATGTGACACGAGAGAGAGATGTAATGTCCCGTCTGGATCATCCTTTTTTTGTGAAACTCTACTTCACCTTTCAGGATGATGAAAAGCTATGTATCCTTTGCATATTAAAACTTGCTGTAACACTTTCTTAAGAATAACAATGCCCAGTTTTGGTTACTTTGAAAAATGGTCTAACAGAAATGAAGAAAATAACTTCAGGTATTTAAAATATCCTAATGTATGTGATGCAATTTTCGTAGTCACACTTAACAGAATTTAGGCAGATCAAATGAGTGGGTCCTCTCAAAGAGAAGAGTAGGTGTCTTGTGGGACAGAGGGGAGCTATTAAACAAATTTTCCGTGTGGTAAATGTTGAAGGGTGACTTGTAACAATTCAAGTTCAAAATAATTTTAAAATTTTGAATTGAGAGGGGATGTATGAGAAGTGTTTTATTCTTGATGTATATATGTATATGTGTGTATATCTATCTGTCTGTCTGTAGTAAAACACCATAATTCCAGCATTTAAAATAGGGGTGGCCAACTATATTTCCTACTAGTTTCATTTCTACAATTAGAGCTGTTATTAAAAAATTTCTTATGTAAAGATGAAGATGCTTATAGAATAATCTGAATCCTCTGTTTGGGCTACTGTTTTCCCAGCTCTATCTAGCAGTAATTGCAAAGTGCAGTTTCGTCCTGGAAGCTCCTTGATTGGCAGTTGGCTTTTTTCTTTTCTTTCTTTTTTTTTTAACCTTTCAAAGAAAATGTTAATTATGTGAGCTTCCTCTTAAACCTCCTGCTTGGAATTGGCTGTGCCAAGGGTAAAGGTATAGATCAGTCTATTTCTGGGGTCAGTAAGTAGTTTTCTAGTTTTCCCAGAGGCTGCTAATAGTCCTGGCAAGCCCTGTGTGTCACTATGAGCTCACAGGGTCTCTTTTGTAGTGTAAACACTTGCTCTGGTACTTTCCAGGTGATGGGACAATTTCAACTTTCATCAGTTATTACTGTAACTAACTCTCTTTGAGGGCAATTATGTATGTAATTTAAATTAATTGTTCAGGTCACTCTCTGGAAAAACTACAAAGTTAACCCTTTATGTAGTTTTTGCTATGCTAAGAAATTTGGATCCATGTCCTAGGTTGTCAGTATATTTAAGAAATTATTTGAGGTTGCTACTTGTAAAGTTTCAAATTAATCAACTTCTTCCCTGTTCTTGTATTTTTAGTAGTGTTCTTGTCTTTGGAATAAGATGTGGGGACTTTTGTTTTAGAGTGGCTTAGAAATAAACCTTAACTAGTTACATTCAGATTTTGGACTTAGCTATGCCAAAAATGGAGAGCTGCTTAAGTATATACGCAAAATTGGCTCATTTGATGAGACCTGTACAAGATTTTATACTGCTGAAATTGTATCAGCCCTGGAGTATTTGCATGGCAAAGGAATAATTCACAGGTAATACAAAGCTGAGACAGACACGCAGTTAATCATGCACAAGGTGTTTTTGTTTTCTTCCTAGAAATGTTCTTTGTGAAGTTAAATGTGGATTTTGTGGAAAGCTAAAGAGCACAAATTGCATTTGATCAGCACTAGTACAGTTATCATCAGTAGCTAAAAATAGCAAACTTGAAGAGGAGAGCCAGTCGCTGTTATACCAACTGTTGAAGCAGGAAAAAGCAAGAAAACCTTCTGGCCTTGAATTAACATTACCAAAAGCTTGTCTTTCAAGCTTCGTCAGTTGACCTGAAAACCAGAAACTGATCTTTTGTTTAACTACAATTTTTTTCCTATGCTGTTATGTAGCAAAAGTAACTAGAATTCTTTTTGTGTGTGACTTAATGTATACTATATAATTAAGTAAAATCAATCTATATCAGTATTCACTGAATGAACAATTTCCACAAAGCTGCACAATAATTAGGTAAGTGGTAAAATTAGTGAAATTTTGAGTAGTACTTTCGAAATTGTTCATGATGTAATATATTGTTTGGATAATCATGTTTTATCATTCATGTTTATTCAATAAAGCTTTAAGTGCTAGACATCTGAGCTGCTGAACTTCCTTTTGGGTAAGAAATCTATTGTGTCTAGGTTACCAAGCAGTTGTCATGGGACACTAGGTGCTAGGTGGCAAAAAGCTTACTGATTATAGTTCTGATAGCATTATTTCTTTCAGTTACTAAAAAAACCCCACTTTTACCTTTTAAATACAAGTTTTTGTGAAATAATTTGAAATAGAATATAAGGAGGGTGGATGTGGAGAGTACTGAACGCATAAAATTTTCTGCAGGGGCGGGAGGATGTTCAAGAACTCCCAGTTTCACTTTGATTTTACAGGTCGTGTGTTTAGGCTGAGAGAATGCTTATAAAATGAATCTAGCATGAGTGTCAGTGTTACTAAACCTATATTGGAAACATTATGTTGGAGAAGAGCTGCTATATACTTGTTTTTATATGAAGGACCATACAAGGAGCTCAAAGGAAAACAGTGAAAGTGTGCAATTAGAGAACTTAGTATGAAGTTTGGGGCCACAGCTCTAGCAATGCCTGAAAACTCTTGGGATTTTTTTGCTGCCTGAAGAAATAGGACATGAGAGAGAACCACTTTAAGATGTCAGACTACCCTGGAAAATTTATTACAGATATCTCTCTATGTATCTAGATGTATAGCTATAGATCCATTACACAGTATTAATATAGGTATACAATATATTACGTAAACAGTATATATAAGTGTATAGAGTACAATATATTAACATACATATATATCTTAAAAAATCCCTACACAGAACTGTTAAAAGGGTCCATTCCAGTACTTTCTACTTCTCTCTTAGGTCAGGCATGGGAAAATCAACAGGATTTTTATGGCTTGTTGCTCTCTGTGCTTGCTTCCAGAGTTTAAACTATACAACTCCTGCTTTTCCATAGTAGGGGACTTTAATCTGAAGAAGATAATGCTGCACAGTGATTGACAGAAACAACTTTCAGGTTTTATTGGTTTTTTTCTTACCAGTCAAACAAAACAACTCCCATGCTCCTAGATTTCTTTATGAGCATTCAAAGATTCTGCTTAGGAAGGAAGTATGTAATTTTTTTTGATCAGCTAAGGAAACGGTGCAAAGGCATATCATATCAGTGTAATTGAATGCTCTTGAGTTGTTTCTAATGCACCTCTTGACATCTAACTCTATATTGCTATCTGTCGTGTTTGTGATACTGTGAGGTCTGTTTTTATTCAGAATCAGAGGTGGTGTCTATGCAGATGATAAGCATGCATTTGAAATGCAGATTATGCATGGAGGTGATCTAAGGTTCTTACCTGGTCGGGACATTGAGCTGGGGCTGGGTTTGCCAGTGTTTGACTAACTGAAGTTTTGCACTGAGGAAACAGATATAGAAAATCTTAATGCCATATCAGTCTGTCAGATGTTATTTAAATGAAGGCTTTGGAATGAAGGGGCTTGGGTTTTTGTGTGTGTTTTTGAAAGGTGGGGTTTTTGTTGGGATTTGTTTGGGTTTTTTGTTTGTCTTTTTTTTTTTTTAATTTTGGAACATGTAACATGCACCGTAGCATAGTTTTGAGATGATTATTTACTTAATGTTTTTAAAAAAATTTAGTTAATGGATTTACCAAAATCTGTTAGTCTGCAGGTTGACAGGTACAAGATAGAAAAGTTGTAACAATGCTTATAGAATATCCACTTCAGTTATTATAGCATTATGTATCTCAGTCACTAGACAGTTTTTCAATTTTAATTTGTATGCTGTTTGAATATAAAAATCTGTCTTTTCCAGGGACCTTAAGCCAGAGAACATCTTATTAAATGAAGATATGCACATTCAAATAACAGACTTTGGAACAGCAAAAGTATTATCTGCAGATAGCAGACAAGGTTTGCCATTATTCATTATGTGATGCCAATAGTTATAGCAAGGGATCCTTTGAAACTGTACATGTGATGTATTTACCAGACTGTAACCTTCAAATATCATTATCTCACCTAAATCACTAAAGTATCTCAAAACCGTTTTGACTATCACTACTTAGATTATGTCAGAGGAGGTAATTTGGTGTAGTGGAATACCAGCTAGATTACCAAATTTACTGGGAAATTTAACTACTTCAGATTACTTAGTTTTCATTTGCAAGATAATAATACAAACAAATAGGTACCACGGCTCACCTGATCCAGTAAGTTTTAACTCTGCTACATGTTTAACTCCAATGGCTGTCAGAATTGCATAAATGTGAAGGTTGTAGAATTAATGTGTCTTCAGTTGTTACTAATAGCCTGTAAATAGATGCTGCAAACAGTGCCTGAAAAAAGCACTAGGCTGAACTGAATTCAACTGACTTTTTTCCTTGACTGTAGCAAGCTTGTGTTGGTAGATTTTATAGCTAGGTGCGTGCCTAAATGCCTGACTTCTTGAACCATAAAGTATGACTGAGATTGATTTGTTTCTTCCAAGCAGGTTTCATGGATAGGTAGAGAAATTAAATTCTCATGAGTTCTTTGCAGTATTATTGTAACTTGCGGCAGATTGCCTTTTGGTGGTTTTTTTTTTAACTGCTTGGGGACCGGGGAGGAAGGGGAATATTGACTTATGCATAACTATGTGTTTGCTTATTTCTGTTTCCTTAACAGCACGGGCAAACTCGTTTGTAGGGACAGCACAGTATGTTTCTCCAGAACTGCTGACAGAGAAATCTGCCTGTAAGAGGTGAGGACTCTATATTCCAGAACTTTACTGACTGTCAGGAAACTGCCAAATGGGGAGGAATGGATAAATTAAGCAAGCAATCTCAGTATTTTAAAGAAACAAGAAGCCTGAGTATTTTAAAAGAATCTGAAATTTTTTTTCTTATCAAACACTGCTTCTTATCTGAGGGCTGGTTTCCTCAGTTCATCTACTTTTTTGAGTTTTGCTTACAGGATTAGGTGTTGTTAGAAAAGGAGATGAGAAGTTGGATTTCTTACCCATAAATAGGTCAGAAAAACTTTTTTCTGTTATCCAAGTAATATAGTTATTTTCATTCCATTTTATATAAGATTGCTCAAATATGGTATTTCCTGCTGTAGTAACAACAGAATATCACATGCTGTTCAGTTACGGAGAAGGCTGCAGCTTTCTTTGACTTGTATTTATATCAACTTGCAGTTATCTTTCCTAAGCTGTACCTAGGATTTGCAACATTTTAAAGCTCATCTCTGTTCCTGGTATGAGTGATGCCCTTAAGATATTTCTTAACTCATTAAAATTGCTTGTTGATGGTAACCTACTGAATGTGTATATCTATTTTATTGTAATGATGGAAGAATTAGCTAGTCACAGACAAATCACAGGTAAAAAGGATCATTTATATGAATAGGTGTGGTAATTTGTGCTACCATTTCTTGAAGTGATAGAAATACCATCGGACTTTTTATATTTTCTTTTAGTGAAGAGATTTAGTGAAGACTGTTTGGCTAATGGAAAGACTTAATCAGAATATCATCTCCTTTTTCCAGTTGCATAATGCTTCCCCTGTACAGAAAACTCTTATTTTGAGTAGTTTTAAGTTTTTGTTAGTATTTTAGTCTTCCATGAGGATTTTGAACCTTTAATCAAAGCTATGGATAGCTCACCTCAAGGTAAAATAAGTTAAAAGTGTTCTTTCAGGCCAACACACTAAAACTTTACTTTACTAACCACACTAAAACACAGCTTTCCCTCAAATACCATTATAGTCTGTCTTTTTGTTTGTCTTTAGAAAAGCTTTAAGTGAAAAAGGTAAAATCTCTATTGTAATATTTTCTCTCTTTTTTTTTTTAATCAAATATTTATAGGAAAGGATTTTAACTCTGAAAGGGCATTTGTTGAATTAAGTTGGATGTGTCTTTGAATTGTCATGTGGGTAATTAGTATTCTTTTCAGAGTCATTACATACTCATTATTTTGACTGAGAATTCACCAGTCTTCCCCTTGTGCTTGGAGTCAGTTAGGGTGGGACTGTTACTCTACAGTTTTTTCTTGAAAGTTGTGTTGCTAGCCTACTCTTCTGTCAAGGGGTGAAGTGAAAATAGTGTGAAAATTATACAAAGCAAGTTTGTCCACTGGATTCATGCTATGTTCTAAGTTGCAGAAGGTTAAGAGTTTTTCTTTTTAAATTACATATTAAAGACTTATATGTTTTTTCCTCTTTGTGTTGAAGCTCTGACCTCTGGGCTCTGGGATGCATAATATATCAACTTGTAGCTGGATTGCCTCCATTTAGAGCTGGGTAAGAGATTTGAGCTAATTGTTTACATATGGAACATAAATATATTGTCTCTGATTTGATTTTTACCTTACTACCAGTTCTGAAGTATTTTCATGATGCAGAGTTGGTATTAATGTCATGCCTGCTTTTATTTGTCCTTTGTGATGTCACGAAGCTTCTTAGACAGCTATAACTAGAGTTCCTGAGAGAGATTCTTTAAGCTATCCTAGAATTTCACATGTAATTTTGCCATGATGGTAACTATGTAACTATATGTTAAGAGGTTTATAAGGCATATCCTCAACACTCTGTTGAGTCATTTGAGCTTTTCTTGTTACCGCTCAAGTATCTGGTGCTTACAGAATCATAGGTACCCCTTTACCCTAGGAAGATTTATGGGAATGTAACTTAACTTACAGATTCCTTGTTTAATATTTGTCTAGGTTATTCAGATTAAGGCAAAAGAACCATGGAGAACTAATAACAAGAGTTAATATTTTTCTCTTCTGCAGAAATGAATATCTTATATTCCAGAAGATAATAAAGTTGGAATATGACTTCCCAGAAAAATTTTTTCCCAAGGCAAAAGACCTTGTGGAAAAGCTGTTGGTAAATATTTGCACTTTTCTTCTTGAATGTAGTAAGCTTGTCTTGGTAGATTTTTATAGCTGACCAAGTACCTAAATACCTAACTTCTTGAACCAGAGGGTATCACTGAAATTGATTTGTCATTAAATGGTGTGATGACATTGGAAACATTGAACTTATGTAGTTCTCTTTTCTGAAAGTTTCTATGCACTCTTGCAAATCTTGTAATATGAACATCTCTGAACATTATTGACTGTGTAGGGGAGTGTCTTGAAAATCAACATCTGTTATTAAACAGCGCTTCTGGTTTGGGTTTTTTTTTAATCTGAATTCTAAAGTATGGACAAGGAATGTCTTTCTATGAAATGGAAGCAAACAATTCTAGATACTGTGCATTGCAAACAGAAATTAAGATTCAAATACTGAGGCTTACATAGTTTTCAGATTAATTGTTTTTGAGTTGTATAATGGATCATTTAGTTGAAAACAGCATTCTATACATGACAGCCAGATATATTCATTACAATATAAATCCAGTTGCCTTGCATTTTAGCTTGCAGTTACCTTGCACTTAACATGTCTCAATAGTATCAGCCTAAGACTTACGGTGCCCGTGAAGGCTTGACAAGTAGGAAGAAAAAGTGGTTCTGTTCTATCAGTGAGATTATAGTCATGACACTCAAGTGAATATGCAGAGAACATTTCAGGTGTTATAAGCTTTTTTTAAGTTCAATAGTCTGTCATATTAGCAGGAGGTGAGGAGTAAACACCTTTGTGGATGATGATAAATGCAACATAAAAGGCCTGTCAGTGCATTCCTGTGTCCAAGGCCAGCTCTATGGCCAAGCCAGCGTCTCATGAATGGTGAAGTCTAGGTTGTATTAACCTGGTTGTATCTTGAGAACTATGTCATTTTAAGGTGCTTGAGAGGTTGATGTTTGACACCAACTGTAGTTTCCACAGCTTCTTGCATCACTAGAATGTGATAGTGAATTAAAATTAAATGAGGTGTGCTTCATCAAGCCTTCTCTGTATGTTTGCTTCAGTCTTTACGAAGAAGCAAAGCCAAAAAATTGTGTGAACCTGAAGAACTGCTCCTGTCCTTAGATCTGTAAACTGATCTAACACAAAATGTTGTTGGCAAGACATACTGACAAATAACATCTTTTATTATAAACAACCTCCTTATATTATAGATATGTATGCTTAGGGCAGGGGGACAAACTGGTTTTACGTTTTCATATGGTACTTTGCAAATATGAATAATGCTTGCTGTTTGTCATTATTTTATGCAGCTTAACTTAATTTTAATTTGCATAGGTTCTAGATGCTACCAACCGATTAGGTTGTGAAGAAATGGGAGGATATGGACCTCTTAAGGCTCACCCCTTCTTTGAATCTATTGTGTGGGAGAACCTACATCTTCAGACACCCCCTAAACTTACAGCATATTTACCTGCCATGTCAGAGGATGATGAAGACTGTTACGGAAATGTATGTTTGTCTGCTGCTATATTCAGCTCTGATGCTGCCTGAGACTTCCATTATAGCATAATTGTTGAATATTAATATAAATAAATACGATAAATATTAATAAAAATAGTAATAAAAATATTTTTACTGACACTACTGATTATTTATATTTTAATGACAATTTTAATTATTAAGAATCTAAAAAAAATTACTGGTTAAATTTTTACTTAAATCAGCATTTGTTTTCTGATAAAGCAAGTATTTTGAAAAAACAAAGCTGGCTTGCTTTTGATCAATCATACATTTTTGCATTAATGCCTGCTGATCTATAGAGAATAGGCTGGGGTTTTGCCCAAAAGCAAAATAAACAAAAGCATGCTTAAATTAAAAGCCACAGTTTAGTGCAAAACAAGCTTTTTAATAAAAGACATTTAATGACTTCATTTTGTTTCCTCCTTTAGTATGACAATCTCCTGAGTCAGTTCGGTTGCATGCAAGTTTCTAGTTCTGCCTCTTCCCATTCACTGTCTGCTGCAGAGACAAGTACACCACAGACATCAGGAGGAAATATTGAACAATATATTCATGATCTTGACAACAATTCCTTTGAGCTGGATTTGCAGTTTTCTGAAGATGAAAAGAGGTTACTTCTGGCAAAACAAGCTGGTGGAAATCCTTGGTAGGATCTTTGAATGTAGCTAACTAACTTGCACAGCAATAAAGAATCCTGAAAAATAAGTGATTTTGATTCAAATTAATATTTGTCAATCTTAGTATTTTCAAGTAAACAATTTGAAACTAGATTTTTCTTGGCTTCTATTTTTAAAGCAATAGCAGCAAAACCCTAATATTATATTTCTAAAATTTACAAGGTCTAGAAGATGATGTGGAGTGTGTTTATAAGATAGGCAGAATGACGCTATCCAGTGCTGAGGAGTCTTCGTTCTACAGTCCTAGAACTAGAAAAGGTTCCTCCTTTTTTACAGATGCCATAAGTTGTTGGAATTTTTTGCATGATAATATTCTGTGGATATCTAACCAAAAGACCTCCAGACTATGTAACAGCATTTCTTTTCACTCTTTAGAGAAGTCTTTCATGTGTGAATTGTTGTTGCTGTCATTGTTGTTCCCAGAGGGGTGGGGGGATGGGGGTAGGGTGTTAGGGGATTGGTTGTTTGGGTGGGGTTCTTTTCTTTGGTTGGTTGTTTTTTGGGGTGCAGGNTTTCTGGTCTGGGCTGAGGAAGAGTCCAAAAGTCATGTACTAAGTTGTTCAGGACTCTTGTGGAAAAGGACATGCTAGTGAGTGACATGAAAGAATGCTTGATAAATATAGCTGTTTCTGTGAAAGAATTACTTCTGGAGTAATAGTTTTTTTTCTTTTTCTAAGGCATCAGTTTGTAGAGAATAATTTAATCCTAAAAATGGGTCCAGTGGACAAAAGAAAGGTAAGGGCTTTTCTTAATTTCCTGTAAGATTGAGCTGTCAAATTTTTTGCACAGTTGCATCATAGATAAGCAGCCTGTTTTAAAGCTTCCTTGTTTAAACAATTTGTCACCTATAAACAAGTTATTTTTTAAAATTCAGTGTTTTCTTGTGAACAGATTGGGTTTTTTCCTGATTTAGTAATGTGCTCTTGATTTCTTGGAAAAGCCTAAAGTAAATCTGCTATTGATGCTTTCATTTTGATATTGTAGCAAATGAGTGTTTGCTCCCCTCTTCCTCCCAGTCTGGTATAAACTACTAAACACACTTTCTTGATGTATGTCTCAATGTGGTTTGAACCAAAAATACCAAAGATGCAATACAAGCCCATGTTGTTCTCAACTGTGGTTTTTTTCCGGGATCTGACTTTGTGCCTTTATCCTGAAAGAGGCAGAGGTGGCATTAGAACAGCTTTAAGTGTTTACTTTAGCAGTGTACAGATGAGCAAGCAAAGTCTGCATCAGCTTTACATGAAAGAAGGTTCTCTTTCGTCTAAGTTCCTACCTGCTTCTTCACAGTCTTTTTTTTCTACAAAACCATGGCTATTGATTTCTTCGAGAAATAGATGATACTTCCCTCTGTATAGCTAGATGTTTTATGTTTTGCTAGAACTTGAAGGTACTTTTTTAAAATAGTACTTGTGGTTTGTCATGTAGTAGAATTGCACTGCAACACCCTAAAAAAGGAGTGAGGTCAAATAGGTAAAGGAAAATTAAAGACCCTGCAAACCCAAACATACCATCCTATCACTGAGCTGGATTTATCCTGCCTCTGTTGTTCAGTTCAGAGATCTATACATTTAAATTTTGAATTCCCTCATGGCTATTTTTTTGCATTGCTGCTTCTACTTTTCTTGTTAGGGATTGTTTGCACGTCGGCGCCAATTGCTGCTTACGGAAGGGCCCCACCTGTATTACGTGGATCCCGTCAACAAAGTTCTAAAAGGAGAAATTCCATGGTCTTTAGAGTTGCGTCCAGAAGCCAAGAATTTTAAGACATTTTTTGTTCACACGGTAAGTTTCTTTTCTGAATTTCTTTGTAAATTGCTCTAAGGTCCTTGGGCAATTCCTGTAAGTCATTACCAAAAAGATTTTTTCTAGAGAAAGTATAATTGCTTAGATACAGAATTTCATAGTCTTAATTTAAAACAAAAATCTGAACAAAGTCAACCAACAAAAAAAGCGCACAAAATCCACATCCTCAAACAAAATAATAATAAAGCAAAAATCGCACAAAAACTTGCTCTGACATACACATTTATCACAAAAATGCAACTTGACTTAGTAGTGTGTAAATAAACCATAAGTGGATTTTGGATTTGAAGGACATTCTTAAGGACTGCTAAAATTTAGCCCTCTTTATATGTAGTGAATCATGAGAGGTGTCTAATATATTGTCAGTTGACTGCTTAAAAATAATCAGGTGCTAGATGTATGGTTAATCAGTAATATATAACATTATATAGTTGTAATTGAGTTTAACTTTCAGAAAGTTAATGAGCTAATTCTGAATAGTTTTTTTATTGGTAGGTGCAGAATTACTACTGCTTTTTGGTTAAACTATGTTTGGAGTAATCATTAAAATGTTGTTCACTTATAGCCAAACAGGACATATTACCTGATGGACCCAAGTGGGAATGCTCATAAATGGTGCAAAAAGATACATGAAGTTTGGCGGCACAGATACCACCAGAATGCTGCAAAATAGTAAAGTTCATCCAAAATTTCCCAGTTTCCCTACTTGCTGCTAGAACTCCGTGTGCAGCCGATCAGAGGAATCTTTTCAACCCACCTATTACCATCTCAAGGGGAAGCATACGTCTGAAATGTTCTTGGGGGTTTTTTTTGTGTGTTTTTGTTTTGGGGGGGTTTTTTTGTTTGTTTGTTTGTTGGTGGTTTTTTTGTTGTTGTTTTGGTGGTTTTGTTTTGGTTTTTTTTCTGTTTGTTTTGGTTTTGTTTTTTTTAAGAAGGAAAAAAGGAAGAAAAGCAAAAACCTAATGGAATTCAGGGTTGCTTTGCTCGCTCTTTGTGCTTCTCTTGAGGCTTCCACGTGCATATCATTGCAGTGAAGATCTTGCTTTTGTGCACTTCAGTTTCTGCTGCAGACTAGTGGATAGACCTTGCATTACCAGCTTCACTTAAGATGAGTTAAAACCAATCCACACGCACACATGCTGAATCATGTACCAGCCTTGCATTTATGGGGCTGGAATTTTCTGTGACTCTCAGATTATCATTAAACTGTGTTTCATCAGGGAGCTTTTATATGCCTCTCCTAAGTACCACCTCTTTGTTTTCTCTTCCTTTCCTCACAGTCCCCCAGCTTATTTGGTATATGGCATTTGTAGCCAGGTCAGTTGCACCCTTGTGTAATTCCTAATATAGTTCTGGTTGCAGGATTTGTGTGGTACTTTAGTAATTATGTGAATGAATCAGATGTATTTGTCTGGCAGACAGGCTCCAACGATAAAGCTTTTGGGAGAGTAAAATGCTGAACATAGCACTGAAATTTCTAAAATTGAAATGTTGGCTTCTGAAGCATTTTAAACATTAAGTTTAAATTTTAATATAAGTCATATGTGTGTTTAATCAACGGACAATAAACTTACCAGCATGCTTTTAACTAATGCTAACTAAAAGAGAAACTAGTTAGTATGGGGGAGAAAAGGCTACTATTGAAATAGTAAATAGTTTTTCACCTTTTCAGCAGATGAGGGCTAGAAGCTTTCTTTCCAGAGTGTGCATGTGTTGTGCATTTTAGTGGGGCCAACCTATTTACCTGGATAGAGAAGGAAGTGTGAAAACTTCTTACAGTTGATTACTTGACTTTTCTTTTGTCTCATTGTATAATGAGATGTCAATTCTATTTTTAGTCCTTGGCCAAACATTCAGGAACTCTGGGAAAAATGTAAGGAATTGAAATACAGATAATAAAGTAACCTGGTTAGAAAATCAAAGGCAAACATTGATACAAAGGGGAAAATATATGGTACTTAAAGCATATCTATATAATGAAAATATTTTTCATATCGATCTCCTTTATCCTCTTCAAATTATGGCTGGTTTTTTGTGGTCAAACATTTCTTGTAGCATTACAAAGACACAACTTCCTGTGTGCTAAAGAAAACTTTTCCAATGGTATTTTCAACATGCCTGTGTTCCTAAACCTTGCAGAGAGGAATGATCTAGGTCTGGACAAAGGCATTCCTTCCTTGTTTTAAAAGCTGTATAAACATCACACCTATTTATTCACTCATTACACATACCATTACTTTGCATTTTGAGTTGTCATACTACGAAATGCTTTTCCTTCCACCAAAGAAAGATTTCTCTACAATGCTGAAAAAACTCACAGGCTACTGTTTTCTAGAAGCAGTATTTTAAAAAGAATTGCTTATCAGATTTCTCAGAAAATACATGAATGTCAAATATTTTCTTGTACAGGGTGAAAGAGATTTATTATTGATCTCTTAAAATGTGGTTGAACTTGATGGCAGTTCAGCTTTTCCAGTCTTTAAAAGAGACAGTGCAGTTGCCTTTTCTTTTGGAGCAACTGCATTCTTGTAGTCTTCTGTATCCCACCACGTACAGCAACCTAGGAGAAGCAAATCCCTGGCTTACTCTGTCTGGTATTCAGGGAGATACGGTGTCCTGTAAATGGCTGAGATGAGGAAGACAGAAAAGTGTTCCCTTTGCATCATGAAAAATTTCATCACATTCAAAGTAGATTCCTTGTCACTCAAATTTGAATAGCACAGTGCACCTTTGATGTGTTTCTATAGTAAGCTATATGTGCCATTCTAACCAAGATGACATGTATTTTAAGTCTGTTGCTATCCATTTGTTCTCCAGCTGTCAAATTCTGGCCATGTGTTGTGTCCACTGGAGGCAACCCTACCAATTTTGGATTTAGTCACTGGTATAGATGTCTAGACAGATGTATTCTCAACTTTATACAGGAGAGTTGGCAGTGATGGAGATTCATGGTGCCACTGCTGTTCAGTGTGACAAAACTTGGCCTCACATAAAAAGACTGGCAAAATTACCTCCATTGGCTTGTTAACTAGGTAGAAATCTAGGTGTGCTTAAACATGTTTTCTGTAATATTTAGATTTTTAATCATTTTACCATAACAAATTAATTGCTATGTTTTTTCACACCTTGAAAATCTTCTCTCAGTGGACTTCCTTCCTGCCCACCAAAAGCTTTCAGCCAGCCAGATCTTGGGAGCAGTAAGCTGTCAAGATGGTATCTGGAAGGCTGATATCTGCATTTTAGAAGTGCTTTTTTTTTTAATTGACAGTGCTGTTATTGGAAAACTGTGAGCATGTCTTACAGGCATCACTCCACTTAGAACTTCAGTATTCCTAATCCAGTCTTACTTAGCTACTGCTTTTTTGGGAAGGAACTAGAACTTTCCTGGGAGAGGTGTTTCTATTTCTTGGACTATATGTAGAATGTGTGGGTTTGAAAGGTGGCAGAAGTATAGTGTGAGGCATAACAAAGCAGTTGTGGATTCAAGCATGTTTTACCAGTTTGTCCACTTAAATGTGTGTTGACAGGTGCTGCATACTATGAAGGGCTGGTACCCATTTTAAATGCTTATACCTGATGTGGGGTAGATTCATATCTCTGTCCTGAAGATCACTCCTGTGGTTCATGGGAGTTCATGGAAAGAAATGTGTAAGGGAAGTTCTTCAGAGCTGCACATAGGCCAGCTGATTCTTCTGCTTTTAATCCAAGATTTTCAAAGCATTAAAAAAAATTAGGTACTTGAAGACTCTTCTTAAGGTTCCTCCTTACTGCAGACGTACTGAAAACCCAGTCTGTTGATTCATTCCATGTCTTGCAATTTGAACACTTAGCAATCATTTTTGAAGAATCTGGTCAATAATGTTTTAACTCTGCTTTGCTTGGTGTTTGAACTTAAGAAAGATATTTTTTCCCTCTTTTTCTGTGGTGCGGAGCTTAAGGACGAAGTACTACTTCCCAGTCACAATCAGTTAAAGACTACTTTAATAAACTGAGAAATTAGTTTGTCACCATTTGCCCTAAAGTCCAGTTTTGTAAAGGTTTTGTATTAAGGAAGAGTCACTTCAGATGTGATGTTGAGGCATTGTTAGCAAACTGATATTGCCTATTACGATTCCATTTGCTAGGCACTTAAATGCTGAAAAGATCAAACTATCAGACAGTACTGTGCTCTACTTTTCTCCTTCTGATGTGATTTAATTGTGAAGTATCTGCTATATATAAATCTGGAAAGAATTCAAACAAAGATGTGATTATTCTAATCAGTTTTCATAGTTCAAGATGCTTAATTTAATGTGCTTGATATAATTATATTTTGTGCTTTATGAGAATTTCCCACATGTACATTTTCTTTTGAATGATTTAGTAAAGTCAAGACAATTACTTCATTTGGCCTGTGGACAAAACACTTGATTCAACACCTTGCTGAGGAGAGAACTTGTGTATTAATAGTTGCCTAAAGATGCGACCTCTGGATTCTGATTATTTTTTCTACTAGTAAATTGCACAAATAGGTGTGGTATTTATATCTGAAATTTTGCTGGATGCCTATAATACTTCATGGAAATACATTATTAATCAAATGGAAATGTTCCTGCAAAGCATCATGGTGCAGATTGTCCATCAGTTGATCAAGTGAGCTTACAGACAAGTAGTTTTCTGTGACCTGAAATGGCATGTTTTCATTTATGACTGATAATTTCAGAATGTTTCCTCTTTCATAGAAGAAATTACTGTTACACTGCAAACAGTTGGAGAGGTTCTTAAGCACCTAATAGCCTGGTTTCAGAATAAATAGACTATAGTGAGTTGGAAAGCACCCATCAAGGTCATCAGGTCCAACTCCTGGCCCTGCACAGGACTCCCCAGCAATCCCACCATGTGCCAGACACCTTCTTGAACACAAGTAGGCTTGGTAGTGTGCCCACTTCCTTTTCCAGTGTTCACCTACCCTCTGGGTGAAAAACCTTTTCCTGACACCTAACCTAAACCTCCCCTTTATGCCATTCCCTTGAGTCCTGTCCCCGGTCAAGAGAGAAGTCTGTCAGCTGGGCCATGAATGTAGCTGGTTGCCATTTGACAAAGCTTCCTATGGCCATGTACTAACTGACTTGATGTGGCGAATGTTCAACATGGTAGCAGAACTGAAAATTACTGTATCTGACGAAAGACAAAAACTAGGAACCAGGAACCATAATCAGTTTTGATAGTTGTATGCTGTTTTCAGGTTGGTGGCAGTCAGTTACACGTGTAATATGCTCTACCTGGTTTGTAGCTGTAACTGTGATGTACAGAAAAAAGAAAAAAGAAAAAAAAAGAAAAAACCCATCCCAAACACACAAAACCCCTGACCCCCTGCAACAAACCACAAAACAATCTCCCCTCCTCCAAGAACTCGTGAAAACAGAAGCAAATAATGCAATGATATAAGATACACACTTTTGTATTTTTATTCTTATAAGGTTATTTGCTGGCTCTTGTTGGCCTCTAGTTCAGTCTGTGTTATTTAAATTCTAATATATGAATTATTTGGATTGAATTCATGTTCGAGGCCATGGTGTTGTATGTATTGATGTACAGCCTTGAATGTGAATAATTATTGTAAACTATATTTTACACCTTTTTTCTGGCTTTATTATATAAATTTTCTATTGGTCGATGATTTAATCATATCTCATAATTTAATGACTGTTTATTCTCCTCTCGACAGATCGCTGTGCTGTAGATGTGTAGTTAGTGACTGGATGACGGATTTCACTTATGCTTGGTAGTCTGTAATAAAGGCATGTAGGGTTCTGCGCGGCCTCCGCCTCTTCCTTCCGCCGTGGGGCAGGGGATACACGGGGCACACGGGGCAGGCCCGCGGCAGCCCTGTCACAGGAGCGAGCGCCGCGGCCGCAGGCCGGAGTCGCTCGGGCGCAGGGCGAGAAGGGGCAGGGCGCTGCTCAGCCGACGCTTCCGGTGGGCGGTGCGCCGGAGGCCCGGCAGCCGGGGCGGCCCCTTCCGGCGGTGGCGAGGATGGCGGCGGAGAACCACTGTGAGTTCCCGGTGCCCCCGACTGGCGGCCTCGGCGCGGGCGGGCCCTGCCGTCGGTGTAGCTCGGCGCCGCTGCCCGGCGCGGGGCCCGGCAAGTGGGTCCGGCTGAACGTGGGGGGCACCTGCTTCCTGACCACTCGACAGACGCTCTGCAGGGACCCTAAGNGGAGCCCGGTTCCGCTGTGACGCCTGCCCGAGCGGCCGCCGGCGTAAGGGGAACACGGGGCCCGGCGCCGCGGTGAGGGGCGGCAGGAGCAACTCTGCTGCCGCGGAGGGAGTCTGTCTGAAGAGTGTTGCTTAATGAGTGATGTCGTGCGAAGCAGTTGGGTTCGTGAATAACAAAACTTCGCATAAATACAGCAGAGAGCACAGTATCGTTTGTACGTTTGTGTAATTATCTTTATGCTGTCTGACGGGGTTTAGTTTTAGCGTTTTAATAGAATATCTGCGTGCCCTGACATTGTGTTATTTCTGCACTGTCATTATTCTCTTGTTCAATTACAAGAACCAGAGCAGTTCTGGTTCTTGTATCAAAGTACTTCTGATAATAATTTCTCACTTAATCGTACCATTCTGTCTCTTCAGCAAGTCTTGGAGAAAAATGTTGCATGTTCTGCATAGATTGCCAGTGGAGGGTGAATATTTTGGTATTCATTCTGACTCATTTTTAGTAGGTGAGAAAAATTATTAAGATTTTATTTGTGGTGTGGTGTGTAGTAATGGATATAAAGAATATAGTGCTGGCTCTGAAAGATTTTGGACCATCGTGGACAAAAAATCGTTTTCCAGTACAGTTAGGGAATAAAAAGGAACAGCTTATAACCCTTAAATGTATAACCAACAGGTTGAAAAAAGGGAGTTGTTTATAATATATATAAATTTTGAAAACTATTTTCATTGAGGTTAGTAAAGGATTTCATCATTTTTTCAGGCATAACTTCCAGAAAGGGTATTTGAACACTTAAGATAGGGAACAGAACCTAATGTTCCTGAGTTAGAGGAAAAAAAAAATAAAGTGTGGTGGTGTGGGCATTGTTTTGTTATTGTCTTTGGTTTGGGTTGAGATTTTTATGGAACACTTAAACTAATTTATAAAAGTAAATTTAAAAATGTAGGTGGCTTGCTGATAAGTCAGCTGTCTTTGGGAGAGAGTAGGAAAGCATTCCTCTAAGGTTTCTTACCCTGCCATATGCTCTGGCAGATGGGAGGGCTGACTGTGTCCTGGGGTGCATCAGGCCCAGCACTGCCAGCCGGGCAGGGGAGGGGATTGTCCCCCTCTGCTCTGTTTTGGGGTGTGGCCTCACTTTGAGTCTGTGGCCAGTTTTGGGCACCACGGTATCAGAAGGATCTAAGGCTCTTAGAGAGCGTTAGAAGGAGGGATACAAAGATTCTGATGGGGCAGCCTTACGGGAAATAGCTGAGGTCACTTGGCTTCTTCAGCTGGAGAAGAGGAGGCCGAGGGAAGGCTCATCGCTGTCTGCATCTTCCTCCTGAGGGGCAGTATTGATCTCTGCTCTCTGTGACCATTGAGAGGATCCAAGGAAACAGCATGGAACTGTGTCAGGGGTGGTTTATGTTGGATATTAGGAAAAGGTTCTTTCCACAGAGGTTGGTTGAACAGTGGAACAGGCTTTCCAGGGAATGGTCATGGCCTCAAGCCATGAGCTTGACAGAGCTCAGGCACATGGTAGGATTGTTGAGGCTGTGCTGTATAGGGCCAGGAGTTGGACTTGCTCTTTGTGGGTCCCTTCCAGCTCAGGATATTCTGTGATTCTGTGATTTCTTTAATGCTTGCTACTGTAAAGAACTGAGAGCCTTCAAGAAAGGTAGAATGTTGGCCTTTAAACTACCTTCAGATACTAATGAATGAATAGGACGGGGCAGCCTGTCTCTTGCTGTCAGGCATGTTTCCACTTGTAATGGAAGTAAGAGTAGCCTTTGGTACACCCTGTGGCCAAAGTAGTGTTGAATGGAATAAGATAGTGACATTGACTCTCTGAATTTAGTAAGTTTCACAATGTTACTTACAAATTTGTATTTAAAACTGTTTGAGAATCATTTCAGCAAATGAATGAGCAGTAGTGGTCATGATTACTGTTAAGGGTAGGATTTGTTTTCCATAGTATCTAAATCTTGGTTTAGAGATGAATACATAAAAAAAGACAAGCAGAGCCTTGCTCACCTTTTCATCATTGTTTAACTAATTTAATGCTTTTACTGCATTACTGTTAATAATATACATATACTTCCCTGTTTCAGCATCTTTCTTTTTTATATATACCAGTTTTTCTTTTGCAAACTGTTCTTTTAACTTTCCACTAAGAAGGAGATGGTCAAACTTTCTTAATAAGATTTTGGCAGTAGTATTCATGCTTGACTTAAATGCCTTTCTAAAGTTGTCGTAGAATCTGTCAAAGAAGGAAGCATGCAAGCACTGTTTTAGAAAAATCAAAGTATTCCTGGTAGCACAACCTTGACTGTCAGCATTAAGAAATATCTAAATTGTAGTCATTATTCTAAGAAGCAACAGATACACTTCATTTGTCTGTGAGATTTCTGACTTGACAGATGGGTTATGTTACTGGTTAGTTTTGGTAAGTACTGCTAGTCTGCAGACACTCAAAGTTTTTAGGCCACACAGTTTGTGAAAAATTCACTAGTTTAATATTTAAAAAGCACAGAGGATAGGGGAGACAATTATTTATAAATCCAGATTTAGTACCAAATATTACTGTATTTCTCTGCATATTGCTGCCTTTATCAGAGCTTCTGCTTGCTCACTACATGTAAAGGATGTCATTTTAAAAAATACTCATGTTAGAGCATAGAGCCTTGAGCCAAGAGCTTGGTGGTATGACTTCTGAGTGTATCCAGATCCAGTATTGATCCCAGTGACGATAATTAATTTGAAATAAATTTATGACATTTCAGCTAGTGGTTTAATTCTTAAAATTCTTGGGGAGATTGTTAAATGGGATTAGGGAAGTGTATGTATTTGGTTCATCTTTCAAGTCCTACTGGAATCCTGTACTGGATTCTAGCATCCACAATTCAAGGTCACAGCAGGGCAGTGACTAGTCACAAGGTGAAATATGATTTGGTGAAAAGTTACAAAGAACAAAACTTCTTTTGGCAAGAAGTTGAAGGAGTGACTTCTCAGTCCGGAAGTACATACATGGAGACAAGAAATCTAATAGTGAAGCCTGTTCATTCTAGCAAAAGTATTGTGAAGTTCAGCTAGCAAAGTGTCAAACTATAGATGTCCTTGCTAGAAAGTACATAATGTTACCAGTGAAAGTAATTTATTGGAATGGTTAAGTTTCACCGCTACTTTCTAAAGGTTAAATTTCACTGTAAATAAATTGAGTTCTTTGTGTGTTTTAAACTAAGGTCATTATAATTCCTTTGAACCTCAGTCTCTATAAAGATTGAAGTGAAAACATTTACAACTGGAATACATGATCATTTAATTGCTTTGGTCAGTATTTTTCAAAGGAATGTGATTGTGAGCTACACTGACTGGTACACTGAACCAAGTGACTGAAAATTTAAGAGCAAGTTACTAGGTTTCCTCTAAAATTCAATGGTGTTTGTAATTTGAATTAACAGTTAGTGTGGGAGAGTGGTAATAAAGAAATGCAGTCTTCACTGTACATGGGCAATGCTGTCTTCTAAATGGTATCCTCATAAGTATGCATGAAAAACGTGTAGAACTTGCAGACAATGAAGAAAAAAAACTCTTGAAAGAATGTAATGCAAAATAGAATTGGGTAAAGATACAAACAGTCATGTGGTTAAGCAGCAGTTTAGAGTTGGAGGCACAAAGACAGCTGGTGCATTTGTTTTGAGTTTTCTTAGGAAAAATGTCAGCATTTGCAGAGAACACCTCTAGGTGTGGGGTGATGTGACTATACTGAATAGAGAGGAAATTTGAATTTCTGCTGCTGTTCTGGTAAACATTAACACCTGTTTGTATAAAATACATCTAAGAGAGAACTTTGAAACCTTATTAGAATATAGGTTTGTCTGACATTTGTGGTATTCATATGAAGTTTGGGAAATGGCTTCAAAATACCTACACTATTTGTGTCAATGAACATTCAAACTTGCTCAAAGCTTGTAGAAAAACAATTTATTAGTTAGCAGAGGAAATTCCATAGCTGGGACATCAAAGTCTATTAATACTTAAGTTAGCAAGCCTAAAGCTAGTTATGTACATGCAAACTAGCTACCTATTTAAATTGTCCAGATCACTTTTGATCACATTTGCAATTTATTATTTTATCTTATGATAAAACTGTCAAAATGCTTATTAAAAGTTACATTAAAAGTGTCAAAATGCTAATTACATGTGATAATACAAGTGTGTTTTCATGTACACGTGGATGAAACCAATCCCAATAATATTCTGAAACACTTTCAGAAACACTTGTATTTTTAGAGTTCTGAGTAGAGCAGATGACTACGCTTCTGTGTCAGCTTATATTGGATTTATGTTTACATAAATATCCTTAAAGATCTAGTGTAATCGGCTTTTCTTAGTGATTTCAGCATGAAGTGCTTAGCACACATTGAAGGATATTCAGGCAGGTCCCTCAAAAGGAGGCGTGATAAGGCATTTTCTATAGGAAGATGCTGAGGAAGTAAATTTTTTGCCTCATTCTCCTGTGCATTATTTGCATATGATTACAATATTCTTTACTGATTGGTTCACCTTTTGAATCTTGACTCCCTGGTGCTAGTGTTTAGCATATCTGAACTATAAGGTCAGTGTTCAAAATGCACATCCTCCTCTTAGTGTTAATTAATGCATATTTTCTATGTCCATAATCTGGCTAAGCAACTTCTGCATGGAATTTGGATGCTAAAGTGAATCCTGTTGACAGAATTTGAGTTGCATGCTGTTAGAATTTAGCCAGAGTTTTTTAACTGCTGATATTTACTAATGGAAAAAAAAACTCTATTATAGCAAAAATTATAAGACTTTTGTGTGCCTTCTTTTTTATTATTCTTCAAGACACACTGTTATCTGAAAGGCTTCATAGAGTAAACTATGACACTACTGAGCTGGTTTTTTTTTAATGTATGATCTCTCATAAGGTGGAAGTTGAAAGAGAAGGCCTGACATAGCTTCTTCCCTTTATGTTTTTATTGGAAGCTTGTTTAGAATATAGAAATGAACTCAGAAAAAACAATTTCAGATAATGTAGGCCTTTAAAAAAAAGTTCAGCCCTTTTGTGCAAGGGGTGAAGTATCCGTTGTTACTTAAGGTTTCATTTAAAGCTTTTAATCACTTTGCTTCTGTGACCCACCTCTCTCTGTAGTGGTGTAGAGCTGATGACCAGTATTGCTTCAGAAGGTGATGTGAGAAAACACTGCAGTGTGAAAAATTAAAATCATCTTAATGAAGAAGATTATTTCTAGAGATTGGTTTTTCTTAACTGGGAACACTTCCAGTTTTGTAAACCATATGTTTCTTAATGCAGTTTAGAGGATGACCAAGTATGGTTTTCTTTTTCTTTAAAACAGTTTCTTTTTATTTGTTTTGGATCTTCCTTTCCAACCTCGCTGGTTTCTTTTCCTTTACTAAGTAATACTTTTCAGCTTATAATTCGTACAGTTTTCAGCTATTTTAATTTCTTTGGGTTGTATCTGTAGATTGTACATTCTTGAAGTGTTTTGGTAATGTAAATATATTTATAGATTAAATATTAAAACTATACCACTTCATCTATCTACTGGTTTTGATGCATAGTCTTGCTTTTGTGAGACCATGACCTTAGCTCAGAAGAAATTGTGATTGGACTTCATCAGGCATTGTCTGGTCTAAGTGTAGGTTAACTGACAGCACATTTTAATATGTTAGCATTTTCTTGAACAGTTAATTTTATACAAAATTATACACTCCTTAACTTCTTCTAAAATGACACTCTGTCTATGTATGTAAAGTATTTAATTGTAATTATAGAAAGGGTTTGTGGCTTTTGTAGTTTAGGCTGTAGTCTTTCTACATTCTACCAGTCCTGGTTAGACAAGTGCAGTTATTCAGAAACTAAATCTATGTACCTGAAAAGATATCTGCCATCTTTTTTTTTTTTTTCCAATGGAACATTTCAGGAACTCTGCGTACTGTTAAATAGAGTTTTCAGGTATCACAGTTGAGTAATGAAACCTTTCCATATAAGCGTTAATGTTCAAATGCAGAAGATTGAGTCAGTAAAATTTCTTTCATATGGAAGACCAAGTATTGCTAGTACCTATGGATTTGAGGGAGTATGATCCATACTTAGCTAGGATTATTGGTAATGATTTTTTTTAGAATCTCCTGTAAATTACTAGAATATTAAAAACAGGAATAAGTAAAAAAGTATTTGGAGTNAGAAAAACTGATATTTTAAGCTCGCTAGAATGTAAGCTTTGTTCTGACTCTTCAGACTCCCAAACAAAATTTCCTGGTTTTAAGTGCTATTTTTAACCTTAACTTTCAGTGTTGTCACCTACTGCTTACATCTATAATGCTGACGATGTTATTAATCATTGATAAGGGATTAGGGGGATTTATCAGATAAGAGAAGTTGTGTATTGGGTGATTTGATTGATCAGGCTGATACCATGACAGTTGTATTGTTTAATTCTTTTTATTGTCTTTAATAAATCCAGCTTTCAGTGATGTGGCTGCATCTGAATACGTGCTCGCTGCAAGATGAATATTAGCTTGCAGTTCCCACTTGGATGTTCAAATCATTATGGGGTTTTTGGTTTGTTTCGTTTGGGCTTTGGTGTTCTCTTGCTTTGTTTTGGGTGGTTTGTTTGGTTTGTGTTTGTTTGTTTTTCTAATCTAGGATGAAACAGGTGCCTATTTAATAGACAGAGACCCAACCTACTTTGGACCAGTGCTGAACTATCTCAGACACGGGAAACTGGTTATTAACAAGGACCTAGCTGAGGAAGGTAAGACATTTCTAAATACCGATTTGCATGCCACTTGCTTACTATTTTCACTTCTTTTGAGTCAACAAAACTAACTTAGAACAAGATGTCAAACCTTAACCAATGTAGCATTTCGATCTGTTTCAAGCAAAACTGATAGGTATCATGCAGTTATAGTATACGGGGTTATTTGAGCATTTTGAGTATGATTCCTGATTTCACAACCCCCATTCTCAGTTGGAACATAAGTATTCAAACATGAGGGGAGATGCCTTTTATTGTGTAGCCTTGTATCTTTCCTGACTGTGAAATATTTGGGTTTAGTCCTCTTAAAGCAAAAGAATGCTGCCTAGGAAACAAGCTTTAGAAGGTGTAAAGCAAACTAAAAGTGAAATTCTGGCATGTTTGGATGTGTGGAATATGCCTTTAAAGACTAAATCCTGCCCTTAGCTTCTCCCTCCTTGTTCCCAGTTTGTATCAATTTTAACCTAATGGAGAATGAGTGTTTTAAAACATACAGTAATAAAACTGTATTGATAACATATTGAAGAAATTTATCAAAGAGAAATACAATTTAACAATACTAAGAGGAATAGTGTGAAATATAATTTCCATATGCGTTGTTAAGTATGCTGTGTGTAGAGACCAGGTAGGCCTTGAACATGCGAGTAGAAGCTGTATGTATGGTTAAGGTTTTGTTTCAGACTCTAAGGTCTCAAACAACGGGAAGAAAAAATTTCTGCTTGCTAGCAGCTGCAGAGATTTTCAGTAGGATTATCTAAATTTCTCTTNGTAATGTAAATATATTTATAGATTAAATATTAAAACTATACCACTTCATCTATCTACTGGTTTTGATGCATAGTCTTGCTTTTGTGAGACCATGACCTTAGCTCAGAAGAAATTGTGATTGGACTTCATCAGGCATTGTCTGGTCTAAGTGTAGGTTAACTGACAGCACATTTTAATATGTTAGCATTTTCTTGAACAGTTAATTTTATACAAAATTATACACTCCTTAACTTCTTCTAAAATGACACTCTGTCTATGTATGTAAAGTATTTAATTGTAATTATAGAAAGGGTTTGTGGCTTTTGTAGTTTAGGCTGTAGTCTTTCTACATTCTACCAGTCCTGGTTAGACAAGTGCAGTTATTCAGAAACTAAATCTATGTACCTGAAAAGATATCTGCCATCTTTTTTTTTTTTTTCCAATGGAACATTTCAGGAACTCTGCGTACTGTTAAATAGAGTTTTCAGGTATCACAGTTGAGTAATGAAACCTTTCCATATAAGCGTTAATGTTCAAATGCAGAAGATTGAGTCAGTAAAATTTCTTTCATATGGAAGACCAAGTATTGCTAGTACCTATGGATTTGAGGGAGTATGATCCATACTTAGCTAGGATTATTGGTAATGATTTTTTTTAGAATCTCCTGTAAATTACTAGAATATTAAAAACAGGAATAAGTAAAAAAGTATTTGGAGTGCTGCCACGTCTTTCCAGTATATATTTGTATATGTATATATCCATTGCACCAAAACCTTATGCATGAATGGTTTCATACAGTCAGCGATCCACTTGATAGCAGGAAGGAGAAGTGGATCAGTTAGAAATTTTTCTATGAATCTTCCTTAGACCTCTAGCCAGCACAAAGTATGTCAGTAATGTCTTGATTGCAGGGGTTCACACATAGATTCTAAATAACATAAGAATTACCAGTTTTGCTTCATCTCTGTTAAGAATATCAGCTCTGCAGGTGAATTTCTTGAACTGTTTTGCAAGTCACAAAATGCTGTAGTCAGTTCAGTAAACTGAACATTAGTTTGATCTGTTCATCTATTCCTACACTCATCTGCATGAGATAGGTAGGAATTGCATCTTCAGTGTCCTTTTTTTTTTGAAGATGCATGTACAACCCTTGCTTGGTACACAGCAGTTCTCAGTACCCCGTATTTGTACATCTGAGCTAAAACAAAACCAGATGCTTTTAGAGCAAAGTGTTGAGGTTAAAAAGAACTGTTTGTTTGCCNTTAATTCTTTTTATTGTCTTTAATAAATCCAGCTTTCAGTGATGTGGCTGCATCTGAATACGTGCTCGCTGCAAGATGAATATTAGCTTGCAGTTCCCACTTGGATGTTCAAATCATTATGGGGTTTTTGGTTTGTTTCGTTTGGGCTTTGGTGTTCTCTTGCTTTGTTTTGGGTGGTTTGTTTGGTTTGTGTTTGTTTGTTTTTCTAATCTAGGATGAAACAGGTGCCTATTTAATAGACAGAGACCCAACCTACTTTGGACCAGTGCTGAACTATCTCAGACACGGGAAACTGGTTATTAACAAGGACCTAGCTGAGGAAGGTAAGACATTTCTAAATACCGATTTGCATGCCACTTGCTTACTATTTTCACTTCTTTTGAGTCAACAAAACTAACTTAGAACAAGATGTCAAACCTTAACCAATGTAGCATTTCGATCTGTTTCAAGCAAAACTGATAGGTATCATGCAGTTATAGTATACGGGGTTATTTGAGCATTTTGAGTATGATTCCTGATTTCACAACCCCCATTCTCAGTTGGAACATAAGTATTCAAACATGAGGGGAGATGCCTTTTATTGTGTAGCCTTGTATCTTTCCTGACTGTGAAATATTTGGGTTTAGTCCTCTTAAAGCAAAAGAATGCTGCCTAGGAAACAAGCTTTAGAAGGTGTAAAGCAAACTAAAAGTGAAATTCTGGCATGTTTGGATGTGTGGAATATGCCTTTAAAGACTAAATCCTGCCCTTAGCTTCTCCCTCCTTGTTCCCAGTTTGTATCAATTTTAACCTAATGGAGAATGAGTGTTTTAAAACATACAGTAATAAAACTGTATTGATAACATATTGAAGAAATTTATCAAAGAGAAATACAATTTAACAATACTAAGAGGAATAGTGTGAAATATAATTTCCATATGCGTTGTTAAGTATGCTGTGTGTAGAGACCAGGTAGGCCTTGAACATGCGAGTAGAAGCTGTATGTATGGTTAAGGTTTTGTTTCAGACTCTAAGGTCTCAAACAACGGGAAGAAAAAATTTCTGCTTGCTAGCAGCTGCAGAGATTTTCAGTAGGATTATCTAAATTTCTCTTTTGCATTCCAACCTGAGGCAGAGCCTGAGGTATGGTGGTCTATCAGTCTGCTATGGAACGGTATCTGTGCACATTTTTTTGTTTCTTGCTTCATTTTTTATATGAAATGGCATCAGTTTTCTTTGGGATATTTCTAGGACAATTTTTTAGAATAAGCTAAATATTGAATTACATGTACCTGAAAGAAGCCAGAATTGTTAGGTTGGTGAACTATCTTATCATAGGGAAAAAAAAATAAATTTCTCTAGGTGTTGATAGGATGATCTTGTGAACTGGTTGGTGATTTTGGCCTGGAATCTTTAGTTAAACTGTCTTCCCAAAAAATGTTTTCATACTAGGTGTACTGGAAGAGGCTGAATTCTACAATATCACATCTCTAATAAAACTGGTAAAGGACAAAATAAGAGAAAGAGACAGCAAAATCTCACAGGTGAGACTGTTTTCTCATATGCTTTTGATTATTTGTTCTATGACAAGTAGTGAGTGGGTTCCATTTGTTTATTTATGTAACTCCTGATTTCCCCAGTAAGATGCTGAATGGCTGTCTCCATCACTGGATGATCTGGAAACACTGTTATACAAAGATGATTATTCTTAATTGCTGGCGCCTGCCAGTCTGCTTACAAAGTTAACAGATTTTATTCAAAAACTGAAAACATTCTAAGTAATTGTTCAAAAATGTCCGGTAATAGTAGAATTTGTGATAATATAATTTCTGGAAATAGTTATGTTGGAGAACAGCTTTTGTAGAACATAGCTTTCTCGTTTACTTTTAAATGCTCTGAATATGATGAGGTTGCCTAACTATAGTATAATTGCTGTTTACACAGTATGTTTCTGCTGCGTACATACAGGTGCTGTTTAGCTCCTGTCATATGGTTTTGTAGCAAAGTTACTTTCTTTATTTCTAATGCTCTGTAATTGAGAAGGTTGCCTCTTATCATAGCATCTCATATTCTCCATGAAAGTGAATATGATAAAGTTTGTTCTTTAACTCTGCTACTCGGGCTTCCCTGGTAACTGAGTCTTCATGGAGATACTACAAACTTACATTGCCAAATTTCTCTTGAAACCAGGTTGTAGGATTGCAGAGTTGCTCTGATAGCATTTACTGTAGATCTCATAAAATATTATTCATTGCTCTGGATGGGTTCAAAGTGGTGTTGCTTACCATTTCTAAGAGTAAGGGCAATTTCAGGTAATTCACAAACATAGTGAATTCCATGCCCTATTGAGCATCTTATATTTCTTCTTGAAGGTGCCAGTCAAACATGTATACAGAGTGCTGCAGTGTCAGGAAGAGGAACTCACTCAAATGGTTTCCACAATGTCTGATGGCTGGAAATTTGAACAGGTAAAAAGTCCCTATGTGATACAGTTAACACAGTCTTCTAAAACTGAGTTTTGTGAAAGAGGAATACAAATTAAATTCCATGCATCTTTTTTAATTCAATCATTTTCAGAATTTGGATAAACATACACAGCTAAGTTAAAATGTGATATTTGTGTTTGCATTTATCATAGAACAAAAAGAAATGTAGATTTCCAGGAAGTAAATTTTGCTGACTTTCTATAAAAACATCTGCAACATGTCTGAAATGTAATTCTTCAGTGTCTACACATGAGCAGTTGAAGGGTGAATCAGCGAGAATTAACTAATATGAGATAAAAGTGATGATTAACTAATACGATCTAAAAGAGATGAGCTTGAGAGACAAATGTTTGCCAGGCCCAAAGAGTAGTTCTTCAGATAAAAAACCTGATACATAAGGAGGGTGAACTTTACCTGTGTGGGTGAAGCTTGATAGCTGTGAGGTATGTGAATGTTTTTGTTCTTTGCAGTGCATAAAAATAGCTTTGTGTGTACATTCAAGAGCACACTTAAAATCGCAAGACCTATGTGTTATCTTTTATAATCTCTGTAAGTAAGAAATTAACTGTACAGTTTCTTCGTCCTTCACATTCCTAATCCAGCAGAGTATTTAAACTGCATTGGAGCAGTGAATCTGTTAATTCTGAAACACTAGTGCTTATTTACTAGCGCTTTTTTCAGTGTCTGATGCCTACAGTAGGAGAAATTGAAATAAGCACAAGCCCATTACCCTGTGCAGTCTCACTCTAATAACAAAACAAAGCAACATTTAAAAACTGTTTATGACACAAAGGTAAAAGAGAACATTTTGTTTATATTTGATAGAATGTGTGAGGCACTAGTGACACAGGGACAGTCGTGAGCAAGTAGACTAAATGGGCACAGAGCAAGCTTTTTACGTTTCCATACTCCACTTCAAGTATTACAGGTCTATTTGCCATGCCACAAGCTAAATGTTGTTCAAGTCCCTGAAAAAAACTCTGTTTTTTGGCCAGTGCATGGAAAAAGGTTTTTCAACATTCTTCTTTGTCATGAGAAACTAGCTTTCACTACAAATAGAGCTCCTTTACTTTTTAGCAGATTAAAGGATGCTAATGATATCTCTTACCTATCCTAGACCCTTCAGGGATATTGTATTTGGGAGTAATGCTGCTTTGACAGTGCAGCTGCTGAAGGTCTTACTACAATCTCTTTTAGAACTATAATCTCTTTTAGGAGAATCCAGTGGCTTTCTTGGACATTACATCCTTGTTTGATCCAGCTCTCTCCCTGCTGCCTCCTTCTCCTATGTTGCACAATTTTAGACACATAGTTTGAAGTAGATAAATACAATAGCTGCATGATCTCCTAATACTTAGCATCTCATTACCTCACACTAGGCCATTCCCTTCTTTTTCCTGCAGACCTGCTTGTAGCAGACGTCATTCACTTGAAACAGGAGTAGAATATTGTGCATAAATAGTTTTATTGTTAATACCTTTAAACACTGTAGCATTTCTGTAATTTTTCCTAAGACCATGTTGCTCAGCAGCATGCTTTCATTCAGAAGCGGTTTTTGGGGTGGTACCCACTATGCTGTGTATAGGAAAAAAGATGGAATCATAAGCATTTTCAGAGGAGTGGTATTTTTAAAGATTAAGAGACCGTGTGCTCTTAGCTGCATATAACATCTTCAGGTGGTTGGTTTTGAAAAAAGTATTCTTTTATGCTTATCATTTCAAAATTTTATTGTTAACTATGATTGTATATGGTTATTAAATAGGTGTGGAAGGTGCTGAACTGTTGCTGCACTTATCCAGATGTATTGATGCCCTTTTCCAAAGAACACATGTGAAAACTCTGCTAGAACAGTACAATTATGTATTAGTCCCAGTCCAAAATCTATAACCAAAACTTATGCCGCCCCACTTTTGCAATTTCAGTGGCTTATTTTGTAGAGGATTTTTTAGCTTCAATTGTTACCGCTTCAGGCAATCAGAAAAAACAGTATTTTGGCAACACAACAGAATAAAACACTGTGGGCTATAGAAAATGGCTAAATAAGAAGGGCTTTAGAGAGCAGCAGTGTTGGTCATGTAAATTTTAATGATCAATGTAACCTGAGTTTGTCACTATAATGCAATTGTAAGTATGTTCACTGTATGAGGAGGATGGTATTTAACTGCTGTCTTCAAAATTATTCACATACAATAGCAGGATATATATAAGGTTACTATTCATGGGCCTTCTCATCTGTCGTAATCTCCAGTTTACTCAGAATAGGCAATTGTTGTCTAACTCTTCACACTTTAATTTAAAGTTCTAATCTCTCTGAAGTGCACTGACAGGCTATGCTTTCATTTAAACAGGCTAGGAATTGCCATGTGTTACTAAGGTAAAATATGTTTTGTAATAAGCGGTTGAGAAATTTAGCTGAGGTTGAACTTTAAATTACGAGACGTTTGGCCAGTGTTCTTGGTAGTGATTTTTGTGGGAACAAGACAATTTTTTACACTCCAATTATTTTCTTGGATCTTCTGTAAATTACTCCTTCTAAAACTAATCTAGACCACTCAATGCTATTTCCTCTTGCTGATTTCTTCTGTTTCCTTAGCTGTATTTTATTAGTATTTGGAACAAGATGAAGCTCTTTCCAGGCTGTATATATTGCTTTAGATAACACCTTCCAATCTTATATCCATATTACCTTCTCCACTTGTCAGTGTATGACAAGAAAATGATGCTTACTTTCATAATGCACCAAACTTCGTTTTTTTTTCAGAGTAGTTGGCTACAACACAGTTATATGGGTTTTCTGTCTTCTTATTATTAACTCTTAACTTCCATTTAAATTAAAAAGGGCTTTGCAACTGCGTCAGTAAATTTTATGTTTAAATGAAAGTTGTAGCTTGATAGCAACCTATTCTAGTGGCAAGTAAGTGTTACCTGAACTTTTGAGCTCATCTGTTACCTGTACAATTTGGATAACGGTATGTGCTTCAGCTTTACAAAGGTTTCTTTTTGTGTTTTGCTTTGATTGGTTATTTCAGCTTGTCAGTATAGGTTCCCAGTACAGCTGTGGCCGGGCTCAGCAGTCAGAGTTTCTGCTGATAGT
Organism: Notiomystis cincta; assembly: GCA_013398075.1. Classification (NCBI taxonomy): domain Eukaryota; kingdom Metazoa; phylum Chordata; class Aves; order Passeriformes; family Notiomystidae; genus Notiomystis; species Notiomystis cincta. The sequence continues at coordinate 1,949 of VZRX01004057.1, read as the reverse complement.
GTCACGGGAAGTGAAAGGGGAAGAGAGATGCTTCCAGAAATGCTGCAGTGAGGTGTGTCACACCATTCTTTTTGCCCTCACACTGATGTGCTTGGCCTCCTTGCGTTTCTGCTGCTTTCAAATCATTCCACTTTTTTTCTGGATGTACAGCACATAGTAGTTTGTGTGTATTTGTGATTGGTTTTTATTTATATTCACGATATTTCATTACACATTATGAATGTCCACACTGTAAAAATAATAGAAAATCAACCAAACAAAAATCCCTTCGTTATTTAGTTCAAGGGTTTTTTTAGGAAGAGTTCTTACCTCCTCAAAAGATAACTTCTTTTCCTTAAATTTTCCTCCAAAATTAACAGCCTTTGATCCATACTTGTTAAGTAAGAGGTGCAATTCAAACTTAAGGAGCCCTAAAAACACAGCTTTGAGTTCAGTGGGTTCAGAAGGGGACATTTCTGGTAGACTGGAAGAATGATTATTTCATCCCCGAAAGCTGAGTTCTGAGTTTGAACCCTTTATTTCTGGTAACTCAGAACTTCACTGTTTTTTAGGTGGATGAGATACGTTCAAATTGGAATAATGAGTAACAGGAGTTTTTTATAAGTAAAATATGGGGGAGTGAGGGGAGAACAAAATGAACAGTTATAAATCTTGTCTCAAGTTGAAAAAACATCCTGGGTGTTTCCTTGACTTTATTGTTTTGTTGTTTTGGGGTTTTTTTTCCATCTTGGGAAATTTTATTGAAATCCAAATGGAGAATCCAAGCTTCATTAATTCTCTTTTTTTTTTTTTTTCGTCCTTCCTTCTCCTCTTGTTCTGCTTTTTTGATTGGTGTGTTACTTCCAAATATTCGTGAGTTTGGGAAGGATTTTTTGCTCTCAGTAACACTGGAGGCAGTTTCCAGTTTTTTGCATATCTGCTGCATTTTGAAGTGTTGTATGTGAATTGATGCGGAACCCTGGTGCTCTGTAATTTTTTTTATCAACAAAATGCCTGGACTACTTGTTCTTTTTCTTGCAACATATATGGTTATTTAGTCTGAAAGATGAGTATAACATTATGAAGATAACATGATAGTGAAGGGCATAATAAAAACAGAGCTTTGCTTATGACTTTATATGGACACTTAATCATGCAATTCTAGATTTGAAACCTGGACTGTTACCCAGCTTTATTCCAGAATCTGCTTTCAATGTACCAAGCACTGTCTGTTTCTTGCAGTTGTATAGGTAACATTTGGAATGTGAAATGTGAGGTTTTCAGACTTCCAGCAACAGAGAAAGAATTGTGGCTTGTTAGGGATGTGTAGGGTACAGGCAGAATGACATTGTTCTTACATCTAGATAGCTCAAAGTAAAAATCAGCATTATAAAATGGAAGGTGAGAAAGCCAGTGAAGAAGTTAATGCAGACATAAAATGAAATAAAAATTATAATTTAAAAATATGAAGCTTTGAAGTCTGACTATAGCGTTAAGAGACCTGAAATAAATACTCTTTCACGCCTGGTGGCAGCCATCAGTGCTAAGTTTTAAGAGCTGATGTGTGTATATCTTCATAACCTTTTGCAGTCCTTTGGGAAGGCAGAACAAATGTTTTATATGTCTAAAAAGCATAGAGTCCATTCTTAGATTCATACAGCTTGATTTTGTAAAAAAAAATGAGTAGAGGATTTTCTTTAATTCTATTAGCTGATAGAATAACTAAAAAAATACAGGTTTTTCAAGCTCTCTAGTGTACAAGGAATTCACCACATCTAAAATAGAAGTAGTAATATTCAAAGTACAAGAATATTTAAAATAGAATTTGAGAATAATTGTTACAGAATTTACTTGGTTTTGAGAATCAGACCATCAAAAAGTAGGGAAGGAAATTACTAGTGGTGTAGTAAAAGAGTTAGTTCATATGAGTAACTCGAGTGGTAAGCGGAAGAAGGAGAAGGAGAAGAAGG